>CATIVS010000016.1:0-15672 GCA_949629135.1 Eremobia ochroleuca | reverse complement strand
GTTCAACTTTAGTAAAGTTTCAATTTTGTGAGAACTGTTGTCATAAAAAGTGATAAAGCTATTACGAGGCCGAGTATACAACGAAAAACCAGAAATAAACTTGATTGAATTTGATGAAGTGTATGTTTTGGTAATTCGAGAATTTCAATACTCAATATTTTTATTTGCATTTTAAATGTTCATACATAATAGTAAGCTAGTATGTTGATAAGTAATTGTGATACATCGAAGGGTCGCCGACCGATGGGCTGCAATGTGATTAAATGTGAACGCAAATAAATATTTGTAAAGACCAATGATCGGATAATCGGGCGCTTATATACCTAAACTTCTTCCCACGAAAGAATAATATGGATATTCCTTTTTGAATAAATAAGTGATCCCGGGTTCCCAGGATTGAAAAATTTGGTAAAAACAACTATAACAAACTTTATGAAATTATAGCAGTGATTATTTTGATTTAGTATCTTTATTTTATTCAAAACAAATGGAATATCAATAAAAAAATATAATGTGCACAATGTGGTCAAGTAGTGGAAATTGATTTATCTATGTAACAGATTAGTGATCGAATCGGCTCCGCTGTACGACGGCACAGTTTGAATAGCGTATAATTGTTATGTAAAACACTTATCACACTATCCCAAAGTCAGCAAACGCATAGTTTTTGGCAAAAACAATATAAGTAGTTTTTGAGAAAAACTATAATAAAGTTACAGGAAATTGAACATATTTACATTATAAAGCTGACATTTTACTACAGATAATGTAAGAATTTCACTCCTAGGTCGTTCCGTTTTACGTTCAAAGTGACACCGGATTTTAATGGTTTTTACTCTAAATGCACAAGGTAACATTTTTCTATCTCAGGAATTTCAAACGATTCCGGCATCCGGAATTCTGAAAGGCATGTCCGTATTATTCTTTTGTGGGAATAAAAGTGAAGTTTAGGTATATTAGCGCCCGATTATCTGATCACTGGTAATAACTTACATGTTTAACTGTGCGGTGGACGGTGTATCGAATGACTATCATTTGTAAAATAAATGTATTTTCTTGTTATAACAATTGTACATGTTCATGTTACTATTTCAATTTGAACTAATATTCAAAAACTGGATATTCGAGTGTATAGTGGACCATGCTCCAAGTTTTTTAACCAATCAGAGGCTAGAAGAGTTTCTTATGTGTCCCCAGTGACCCGATGCTATGCATTACATGCTCACGGTCATTTCACGTCAGCCGGTACGTTCGACCACACAACAATGGAACTACGAAAATCGCCCTTTCTGCTACATACAGTGCCTTCCACCCATGTTAGTTAACAAGTTAGGTGACATTATGATTTGGAATTCTAGTTTCAAATGTTTGAACTGTACACTATAACGTTTTTATTGACTAATCAACGACCTATGACATGAGATTACCTGTTTTTTTTATAATCGGCTTTTATAATTTCTGTGGATTTTACCATATTTACAGGTTTATATATTTAAATAACATTTTAAAATTATTATTTAAAATGTAAAATGTCAAAATATGAACAATTAGATTTTGTCATTGCCTGGGCTACTTTATTATGATAAATAATGGCTTCAAGGTGAAAATTAACCATAGAAGAAAGAACAAAGGTTATGTGTGAACATGAAAAACTGAAAATAAATATAGTTATGTAAAAATAATGATTTCAAATCAGTCTTGAAGGGGTTTGACAAATAATAAGAAAGAATTTAGAACTCTTCCACTCACTTCTTTGTTAATATTATACGAAACTGAAATTTTAAATCATAATGTGGCATTACCCAGTAACTGGGTTGTGGAGGTCAGATAGGCAGTCCATGCAAAATACTGGTATTCAGCTGCATCCGGTTAGACTGGAAGCCGACCCCAACATAGGTGGGAAAAGGCTAGGCAGATGATGAATGTGGCATTACAGCTGAAGTGGAAAAATTACACTGTAATTGTAGGCGTTCTAAGTCAAGTGTTTTTCTATATACAAAATGATTTTTTTTTATCGTCTCCAAATTTTTACAGGGCTGTTCTACCCATGAATATGAACAACGTTCACTATGGAACCAACTTTGAGATCACAAAAAAAAAATCCGCTGTTTCATACATTTTGGTCAAGTAGGTATTGAACTTTTGTATAAAACAGCTGATTTTGTTTTCGTGACTTCAGAGTTGATCCATAGTGAAACTTGTTCATAATCATGAGTAGAACACCCTGTAAAAATTTGGAGCCTGTAAAAAAAGCCATCCAGTATATGCAGTTGACAGAATTAAGTTACGCTTATTACGTTTGAATAGATCCATACACGCCATTCTTACATAATTTTATTCAGTAGCTTGACATTTCGCTATAAGGTAGCGATTTGTTGCAATACAACTATTAGAACGAAAATAAAACCGTAGTGATATGAGTGAAACTTGAAAACCTATTTAAAAAAAAAAAGAAAAAAAAACTTACAGCCAGCACTGTTAGTTCGTGCTACAGTTCCACAAGTCGGCCGCTGATGGCGTTGCTGTCGGTGAACAAAAAATGACAGACCTAAAGTCTATTCAAGTCCTTGTTTCCAGTTTATGTTATTTCCACTTAAACGGATATCAACTTTATGGTAGTGTAAATATCATTAATTTCAGAATGACTAGTAGATACTATTTAAAAAGTCATACATACAAAATATGGAAGTGGTAGCGCAAACTGAACTATGTGTGGGTATTAAAGTTCTTATCCAAAAACGGGCATTTGTTTACATATTTGGAAACTCAATCGCGAACGTAGTGTAGTCACTGCGTTGTGGGTTCGTTAGTTTCATCAGCCACAGGGCCAGATATTCTTATGACACTATATCATTGTACAGTAGTGTATAATAGTATAATATTGCTTTGAACTGTCAAACTGCTGAATGGGGATGATTATAATCTATTGTGGAAGAGTGTGACAAAACATCATGACTTGCTCTTTGAAACTACCCAACGATCACTGTGAAGCTGATGTAGATACTCTACAACTTCGAGCTTCATAAAGAGCAATAATTTATTTTGTGATTGTCTGGCTTTCTGGAAGCTGTGACTTTTGTAAATAGTATGTAACCCACGCCTCCGCCTAGTTCACTGCGCTAGTAGTAGATAACGTCGAAGAGTGGAGAGTAAAGACACAACTGCTAGATGATTAAAATTTATATATTAAAGTGATTTAATTTTATAAATTGCATTTAAATAAATTTTAATAAAATTGTTAGTCGTAAATGGTGTATTATTAGTGCCTCCGTCGTTCTTGCCGGTACATATTAGGTCATCCCACTTCCAGTGTCATATTTTTTTATTATTATTATTTTACAAAAACTGACTACTATACTATATAACCTTGTGACACTAATCAAAAATCTCCACCACTATTAATCACTCGCTCCCAGACTGCTGGCAAATCTTGAACACCATTTAAATGATAAATGATAAATGATAAATAAATGATAAATGATAAATGATTTATTTTCTGTAAGTAGGTTTGTACAAACACTTTTACATGTCAATCATATTTTTTAAACTAGATGAGGTCGGCGTTTCCTATCTGACTACTCTGAGAAGAAAGGCCGAAACAAACTCAGAGGTCACAGTCTCTTTTAAAGTCCAGACATAATCTTGGTCAGATCATGTGAAGACCATGCAGATTGGTGTCTGAAATGGTCTTTTGAGTAAAGAACCACACAGATTGAGCGGACCTGTCCAGTCAGTGCACGCATTTGTCAAAAATTGTGTAGCTCAACTCAGAACTTGAGGAGCCTTACGATTCGACGAACAATACCAATGAAAGGACATTTGGGTAGGCCGCATAAATTACTCAAACTGCCAGACCATGATTAAAACTAACTAAGAAGGAAAAAAGAAAAAAGAAATGACCCACATAGTCTTCACACTCACAATAATAATAATAAAAATAAGATACTATACAAAGTAAATATCCATGTCATTGTTTATATAAAATTCATCAATGTCAATGTGTATATAAAAATCCGGACATCATCTTTGATCTTTGAGGACCATGTAGATTGGTGTCTGAAGTGGTATTTTGAGGGAAGAACCACACAGATTGAGTGGACCTGTGCAGTCAGTGCACGCATTCGTCAGTAACCGTGCAGCTCAACTCAGAACTTAAGGAGCTCAACGATTCGACGAGCAATACCAAGGACAGAACATTTGTGTAGACCGCATAAACCACTCAAACTGCCAGACCATGATTAAAACGGAAACAATGACCCACATAGTCCTCACATTCACAATAATTAAAATAATATAAGACTTTAAACAGTAAATGTTCATGTCATGTCATAAATAGATATTAAGAAAGAAAAAAAATAACAAAAGTGTAAATCAGCAAAATAAAAAATAAACAACATTCACTGTCTAGACCTATTGGAGCAGCTCAATCCCAAGCGTTTTTGTCCTCAATATAGTCTTTTACAGTATAATAGGCTTTGTGGCATAGTTTTAGCTTTATAAAAGATTTGAATTTATTAATGCTTAGTTCTTGAATGTGGCTAGGAAGTTTATTATAAAAACGTATACATTGGCATCTAAACGAGCCACCTATTTTCTTGAGCCTTGTTGTAGGAACAACAAATTTATGTTTGTTCCTAGTATTTATATTATGGATATCACTGTATTTCTTAAACAGATTAATATTTTTATGTGCATACAAAAGATTATCATAAATGTACTGAGAAGGCACAGTCATTATATTAATCTCTTTAAATTTGTCTCTGAGGGAGTGTCTGGGACTTAATTTATAAATGGAACGAATTGCCCTTTTTTGTAAAATAAAAATTATCTGAATTTCGGCGGCATTTCCCCACAACAGAATACCGTATGACATCACACTATGAAAATAACTAAAGTAAACTAAACGGGCTGTCTCTAAATCAGTTAAGTCACGAATTTTCCTAACGGCGTATGCTGCAGAGCTAAGCTTTTTTGACAATTTATCTATATGGGGGCCCCATTGAAGCTTGGCATCCAAAGTTATGCCTAAGAATACTGTGGTATTTTCGGGTTTTAACTCTTCACCCTTTATGAGAACACTAGTTTCTACTTGTCTAACATTTGGTATCGTAAACTTAATACATTTGGTTTTTTTTTCGTTAAGAAGTAAATTATTAACATTAAACCAGTTAACTACTTTTGCGAGGGCACTATTTATACTGTCAGTAACCAGCTGTTGACGTTTGAGTTTAAATAAAAGTGAAGTGTCATCTGCAAACAAAACTATATCATGTTCATCCTTTATGAGGTAAGGCAAGTCATTGATATAAACAATAAATAAAAATGGTCCAAGTATTGAGCCCTGTGGGACCCCCATTCTTACTACAGATCCGGGTGACCTTTTCCCGTTAACATCAACTCTCTGAATCCTATCACTTAAGTAAGAAGTGAGAAGATCCAGAGAGGCGTTCCGGATTCCGTAGTGGTGAAGTTTCCTGATTAAGGTTTCATGAAGAACACAATCGAATGCCTTGGACAAATCACAAAAGATGCCCAAAGCATCGCATTTGTCCTCCCATGCATTATAAATATGTCCTAAAAGTTCAACTCCGGCATCGGTAGTTGAACGACCCCTTGTAAAACCGAACTGTTTATTATTCAGTAATTTATTGTTATTGAAAAATCTTTGCAATTGATTTAAAATAAGTTTTTCATAAATTTTACTAAAGGTGGGTAGTACGGAAATAGGTCTATAATTAGTAGGGTCTGATGTACTACCTGATTTAAACAACGGTATTATTTTACTGTGTTTCATAAGATCAGGAAACTCACCACATTGAATACAATTATTAAATATAACAGCTAAAGTAGGTGCTACAATGTTTATAATTGTCTTAGCAACATCCACAGAATTACCCCATAGATCTGCAGTCTTTTTTACATTTAACATGTGAAAAGTTTTAATTATATCTGTACAAGTGACAAATTCGAAGTGAAATTCCGAATCACAAACTGGAACGTTTTCCTTAAGTAAAGACTCTGCAGCAGTGGGTGAGGAGCTTAGAGATTTAGTGGTTGACACAGGAATCTCTGCAAAGAAATTTTCAAAGGCCGCGGCAACCTGGGAATCTGATCTAATTACATTGTCATCAATAGCAAGGCTGTAGTCACTACTTCGGTTGCATGACCTTCCTGTTTCGCTATTAATGACATTCCAAGTCATTTTAATAATGTTATTACTATTTTTAATTTTTGAACTCAAATAACGTGACTTGGCCATACTACAGACTGTTTTAAATATTTTAGAATAATTTTTAACATATATATTTAAAGTACCACTTTCATTTAATTCATCAATAATGCTCTTTAGTTTAATATCTAACTCCTTTTTGCTATTGTATCGAGTACCCGACAATTTCTTCTTCACATGGCCAAAACAATTGAAATCACAAGGATTCATATCCGGGGAATATGGCGGCTGAATAATTTAAATCCATCCTTTATCTTCAATTAAATTCTGAACTATTTTTGATTTGTGCGGTCTGGCGTTATCATGTAAAATTATAGGACTCGTTATATGATGTTCGTCTGCCCAAATAGGAATATTTTCTTCTAAAAATGACTTATATCGCTCTCCAGTCATAGTTGTATTTTCATCATAAGTTCTCCAAAAAGCAGTGCCTCTGACATCCATAGCTACTATTAGTAGTATTTTTCGTTCATGTAGCTCTGCACGTGGTAAATGTTCAGCTGAAGTGCCTGGTTCCACCCAATATCGTGACTGATGTCTTTGACGAGGAGTATAAAATTCGACCCAAATTTCATCAAGGCATATGAATCTATTAAGTATATTTTTCTTACGGCGATACCACGATAAATGGCTACGCGCAGTTTCATAACGAAACTCCTTCTGATCCGTGTTCAGAGTGTGGGGCACCCACACTGCACTTTTATTGACCAGACATAAATCCTCCGTGAGTACTCTATGTATAGTGGAATGAGGAATGTTAAGTTGAGTGGAGAGATCACTGACACTGACCCTACGTGACTGACGAAGTGCTTCCTTGATTTTGTCCCTTGCTTCTAATCTAGTCGATGATAATGATCGAGGTGCTCGCGGCTCATCTTCAGCTGTGGTTCTTCCTTATTTGTACATTTCAAGCCATCGCTGTACGGTTCTTTTATTTAAGGCGTTACGACCAACACACTTTACCAGTAAGTCGTGCGCAACTCCTCCAGAGCAGTTGAGTAAAGCACAAAACTTTAGAAATATACGTTGCTCCACTACATTAATAGATTTTTTTAAATATCCCATTTTAAATCAATGCACGTCTTGACAATACAACACACCAAATTAAACTAACATGATTGTACAAGACAACACATGTATTAACTATTGCATACCATTGCGCAATACATAAATATTGGAAATAAAAAATATGACACTGGAAGTGGGATGACCTAATACTTTAGCGGTTTATAAGTTAATTATTTCATAATCATCAGGTTTTAACAAGTACAGACGCCAGCACATCAAGCTACCCGAAACTGTCAGATTTTCCCAATCAACTTTGAACCTTATGCATTAGCGAAAAAGTTGAAAATCTATTAAATAAATCTGACAGATTGTAGTAGCTTGATGTGCTGGCATTTTAGAGGCCTTCTTTTGTGTATAGAAATACCTGTAACAGAAGACCTCCCTCTTCCATGTCTATGTGCACACAGACAAAGCCTGTTAGTGACAGAAACAATACCAAAATAGTTACAATAAGAAAAAAAAAAACTAGAGAATTTACATATAATTTTATTAATTTAGGTACTCGAATTCGTAATGGCGTTGATTCCCTTGTTCAGAAACTAGGTTTAGAAAAGGACAGAAGATAAAATATATTAGTTTAGTCCTGTCTAATTAGTCGGCGCCTGACGTAAATTGACTTATTTTTAGTAGCCAATTTTTTGATCACGTCTAAACTTGTCTATGGAGTATCCTAAATTTGACAGGACTAAACTAATATTCATCTTATCTTCTGTTCTTTTCTGAAATAGAAATAAAAAGATGCACTGAACTTAAAAATAAAAAGAATTTGGGATAAAATTGCCTCAAATTTAATTTTTTAATTGCTTCGCCCGCGTGGAGTTCGGAAATTATTCCACGGAAACGTATTACCGGGATAAAACGTATCCTGTGTTAATCCAGTGAACACCACACCACAGATATCTGTGTGCCAAATTTCTTCGAAATTCTATTAAAAGCATAATACCTGCTGATGATCGAAATATTATGCGTCCGCGCGTGTGTGTGTGTGTGTGTGTGTGTGTGTGTGTGTGTGTGTGTGTGTGTGTGTGTGTGTGTGTGTGTGTGTGCGTGTGTGTGTGTGTGTGTGTGTGTGTGTGTGTGTGTGTGTGTGTGTGTGTGTTTGTGCGTGTGTGTGTTTGTGTGTGTGTGTGTGTGTGTGTTTGTGTTAGTTTGAGTGTGTGAGAGTGTGTGTGTGGGTGAGTGCGGAAGAGACAAAGGGAAACCAAAGGAATATTATTAGTGAAAAGGATGTGGTAGACAATTGAACATTAATAAGTCCGCGTTTTCATTAAGAGGGTTCATCCGTTAGAGCCATGTTGGAGATTCAAAATTGATGATTTCCGACGGACAATAAAACCATAATGTGTTTAATTTATAGATGAGATATTGACGTCATATTATTGGAAATTTTATAATTTAGTGCATGGCTGAAAAACATTTTCAATTTTCCGTATAGTTTTCTCATCAGAACCGTTTTTAAGGCAAGCCTTTTTTTAAATTAGCGATCGACGGTCTAAGCAGATGCGAGATATTAGTAAAACTATATACGACAAACTTATAACAAAATTACTTAAAAAAAATAATAACATTTATTAGTGCATGGCTGAAAAAAAAACACGATTACTGTAAGTTTTCATTCAAGAAAAGTATATTCAAAAGTGTCAAGTGTAGCCACTTTTCGAGATATTAAACGTGTTAGTTTAGGATGAAATCTGAAATATTTATATTTTCTTTTAGACCTAGTAAATTAAGACATGTATGTTCTAAAACATGGTTCAAATATTTTTTTGATCACTTATCTGTTTATTTTACTATGAATTATTTAGTATTGCTATGTAATCGACGCGGATTCACGCCACCGCTCAGCGCGCCGCTCTGGAGTAACGCTCTTAAGGCGATACCAAAATAAATTGGGTGTTTTTTCGGAACCATTTATTTCACTATTACAGCATGTTTGGATTTGATATTTAGTTATATGTTTATTGACTATTTGATTAAGACTCTGACTGAAGGAAAACGCAATTGCTTCAAATTTCCTCGATAGAATTTAATTTCGAAAAGACGTCTACTTTTTATATTTTCTTCTGTAATTCTAAAATCCTAATTAATTTCATTGACAAATTGCATTCAAAATATGCGTAATAGGTAATAAAAAAAAAAAAGACTGGCTGAACAAATTTTTGATACAAAGCTTAATTTATTTTTAAACAATTTTTATTTGGTTTGGCGCTTACGTTGTTTTATTTTGGTTACAGCGCATTGTTGCGATCTCTTTTTTCGCATGTGGAAGTAATTGACTCTGTCACTTTCTTATGCCCGCCCAGATCGCCTGCGGGCTTTATCAGTAACGGACCTGTGTCGTTCCTCCCGCAATCGTGATTATATTTTTTATCTAGAATATGTAATTAATAAAAATAGGGGCAAGGATACAAACAAAGAAAATATCGGGTTGGTGCAAAAGTTATGACAAAAAATTTTCAACATCTTTTATTTCATAATGTTTTTCCATAAAGTTCTAAATTACGCAATAGTATTGTACTCGTAGAATGTTAAGTTAAGCCGGATCCACACGCTTGGCAAACCTCAACAAGCCGTCACAAATACAAACGTGTGGATAGAGCGTTTGGCTTGGTTTGCGTAAGTTTGCAAGCGCTTGGAGGCAATCCGATCGAGTGTCGGTTTTTTGTCACAAATCAAAGGGAGTTTTCCGCAAGCGTCCACACGTTTGTGCGCCCCTCAGTCTAGTTTGTGCTCTGCTGGCGAACGGACGTCCGTTGTGCTTTTTGTTTATTGTTTGAAAATGAGTGAATTGTCAAATGAAGACATCTTAAACTTCCTGGAATGTTACCAGTGAGAGCCATGCATTTGGGACCCCACCAATAGTGATCATAAAGATAAAAAAAAGTATCCGATGCATGGATTCGCCTAAGTAACTTATTGAGTAAACCAGTAAAAGAACTGAAAACCAAGAAATACATTCTTATGATTACCTTCAGAAAGCATTTAAAATAAAAATAACTTAAACCAAACGTTATGGCTGACGCAACAACCTCGACGTCCGTCATGTTTGCCTCTTCAGAACACACTAACGCACTCGCAAGCGTGTGGACGGCCCTGTTTATTTCCCAAAATCAAGCCAAACGTTTGTAGAGGCTTGACGTTTGTGGCAAGCGGCAAGCGTATGGATCCGGGTTTATGAATGTGTGTTTGTATGACCTAGAAGTATTTGTTACGGGTCTGGCTGTTTGTGTATGTGAGTTGAATGTTTGTAAAAGCACTATCTATACAGGAGAAATTCCTAGTGTGGGGCAACGTTTTTATAAAAAAAAAGAAAGAAAAGAAAGAAAGAATGTGTCACTTGGCGTGTATTAATAGTCGAGCAAACGCACAATTGATTAATAATGGCTTCGATCGCGAAGGAGTATCTATTCACATATTTCGCCATGTGAAATCTTTTCTAAGTGAGAAACAATTCCAAAATTTCGAACAACTAATATCGGGCGTCGTTACATTTTTCAACTCACAGGATTCGCAGTTCTGGAAAAAAGGCATTAGCGACGTGCCAAATCATTGAAGTACTGTTGTATACTTAGATGGTGACTATATAGTTGACTAATGTCTAAAGAAATAAAAAATAAAAAAATAGTTTTTATATCAGAAATTTTGCACCAACGTGATAAAACATGCGGGGGAAATGTCTCTGATAAAATATTAAAGAAAGGCGAGAGTCATGTATCCCAAGAAAACTGATTTTTTTATAGATTTAATAAAATCTTTTATACATTTTAACATAGGTACTCTGGCTTTTTTTCGTAAGAAAATATCCAATTAATTTGTGAAATAATCTTTCATCAAAAATTTGGTGTAGTTTTGAAACAAATGATAAAATGATAAATGATTTATTTTCTGTAAGTAGGTTTGTACAAACACTATTACATGTCACTCATATTTTTTTTAAACTAGATGAGGGCGGCGTTTCCTGTCTGACTACTCTGAGAAGAAAGGCCGAAACAAACTCAGAGGTCACAGAAGTCCAGACATAATCTTGGTCAGATAATGTGAAGACCATGTAGATTGGTGTCTGAAATGGTCTTTTGAGTAAAGAACCACACAGATTGAGCGGACCTGTCCAGTCAGTGCACGCATTTGTCAAAAATCGTGCAGCTCAACTCAGAACTTGAGGAGCCTTACGATGCGACGAACAGTACCAATGAAAGGACATTTGGGTAGGCCGCATAAATGACTCAAACTGCCAGATCATGATTAAAACTAACTAAGAAGGGAAACCGAAAAAGAAATGACCCACATAGTCTTCACACTCACAGTAATAATAATAAAAAATAAGATACTTTACAAAGTAAATATCCATGTCATTGTTTATATAAAATTCATCAATGTCAATGTGTATATAAAAATCCGAATATAATCTTTGAGGACCATGTAGATTGGTGTCTGAAGTAGTCTTTTGAGGAAAGAACCACACTGAGTGGACCTGTGCAATCAGTGCACGCATTCGTCAGTAACCGTGCAGCTCAACTCAGAACTTAAGGAGCTCAACGATTCGACGAGCAATACCAAGGACAGGACATTTGTGTAGACCGCATACACCACTCAAACTGCCAGACCATGATTAAAACGGAAACAATGACCCACATAGTCCTCACATTCACAATAATTAAAATAATATAAGACTTTAAACAGTAAATGTTCATGTCATTCTGTATATAAATAGATATTTAGAAAGAAAAAAAAAACAAAAGTGTAAATCAGCAAAATAAAAAATAAACAACATTCACTGTCTAGACCTATTGGAGCAGCTCAATCCCAAGCTTTTTTGTCCTCAATATAGTCTCTTACAGTATAATAGGCTTTCTGGCATAGTTTTAGCTTTATAAAAGATTTGAATTTATTAATGCTTAGTTCTTGAATGTGGCTAGGAAGTTTATTATAAAAACGTATACATTGGCATCTATTAGGTCATCCCACTTCCAGTGTCATATTTTTTATTTCCAATATTTATGTATTGCGCAATGGTATGCAATAGTTAATACATGTGTTGTCTTGTACAATCATGTTAGTTTAATTTGGTGTGTTGTATTGTCAAGACGTGCATTGATTTAAAATGGAAGATTTAAAAAAATCTATTAATGTAGTGGACTGGTAAAGTGTGTTGGTCGTAACGCCTTAAATAAAAGAACCGTACAGCGATGGCTTGAAATGTACAAACGAGGAAGAACCACAGCTGAAGATGAGCCGCGAGCACCTCGATCATTATCATCGACTAGATTAGAAGCAAGGGACAAAATCAAGGAAGCACTTCGTCAGTCACGTAGGGTCAGTGTCAGTGATCTCTCCACTCAACTTTGCGCCGCTGTAGCGATTCGCTCGGAAAAAACCGCGCGCGTTTTCGCTATAAGCGGCGTCTCGTGGCGTGCTTCAAACATTTTCATACTTTTGATTTTACCGCTCGCCGCCCCGCGCTTAGCTGCCGCTCACAGCGGCAAGGTCATGAACGGGCCGTTATACAGCTAGGAAAACTCCAGTTTATAGGCATAAACTGGAGTAAAGCATAGTCAGCATAGCTGGAGTACATAGTCTAAAAAGCAGCCGCTTTTTAGACTTGTCGAAAGCGTTTGACTTAGTGTCTAATGACAAGCTCTGGTTAAAGCTGCAGGATACCTTGTGTAGCCAAGGAAATTGTATCTGTACTAATGCATTGGTATGCTAAGCAGCATAATGATGTATGATGGGCTGGCACACTCTCGGACAAGTACAAGCTGGAGTGCGGTGTGAGGCAAGAGGGCCTCTCCTGCCCTCTTCTGTGTAAACGAGCTGATCGAGCTCTGTAGCACTAGGATCGGTTGCTACATCGACGACGTTTGTATTAAAAATACGATGATGATATGCTGCTGCTGAGCGCCTCGTGTGCGTTAAGAGAGCTCAAATACAACTCAAAGAAATTGAGCTTCTGGTGGGGCAAAGTGGATCCATCTTCCTGTTCTTGTCCCATGTTACTTGGGGTCTGCGCAATGCCCTCAAAATTGCCATAATATTGAGTTAATATATTCATTGTGTCCTATGTCATTGTTAACAAAACAGTGACATAGGTTAGTTATAAAAAAATCGGAACAAAGACAGGCTCTGGTTGAAAATAAACAAATGTAATAATAATAAAATAAGGAAATGTAAGTCCATCGATTTATTTTGAAAACAAATTAGATCCTCAAAAAGCACAACTTACTTATTAGGACAACAACATGATTATGTTATGGCTTAACACAACAACACTATCGCCTCTTACGTTACATACTTATATACAAAGTGGCGCGGCACTGTACAAACGTGTGACGTCACTGCGCGCGCCTTACGGATCAGTGATCGTGCTCAGTAGCACGCGCTGCAACGGATCCCTCGCCGGAGCCCGCCGGGTGCGACAGCCGTAAGGCGGGCAGTGCCGTCCAATATATTCAAAAATTAACAATAAATACATAAATAATTGTACGGAAGACTCGCGTTACAGTCAGCAGACGATCGCTGAACACGTCGGAACAATTAATTCGCTTTCATTACTTATTTACATTGATTAGCATTCCACTCTGGTAACAAAGTAACACCGGACCATACACTAGCGACTGGCGAGTCTGATGGCAGATTGTGCCGAAGCAGAATTTCTATGGCTGTAACGCTATAACTATTATAGTTAATCGGTTGAAGGACACTGAACGAGACACAACATACATTCAGTCAAAAAAGTATCGGGAATGGTTCCAAATTATTATTATTTTTTTTTTTTTTTTTGTAGATTGGCACACCTGTTTTCCATTTTGGCGCGGAGTTTGAGTTACATCTGTTATTTACATAAAATACAGTGCTGTTTTCAGTTATATCATATCTAGTGTGTATTGCTAATTTTATAATGGGCAAAAACATCGAACAGAGTTTGTCTTAAATATTGCATCGCCAATGGAATTTCGTGTTCGGAGTCACTGAAAATGTTACAGAAGGCTTACGGTGAATGGACTATATACAAAAACACGTGCTTATGAGCGGTACAAAGCGTTCAAAAGTGGTCGAGATGTGATGCAAGATTTGCCTCGCTCTGGTAGGCCATCAACGTCTGCAACTGAAGTTAACATCGCAAAAGTGAAGGAAATAGTCACTGAAAATCCGTATTCAAGTTTGAGAGAGATAGCCGACGAACTTTCTGTGTCTCACGAGTCTATCCATACCATTTTAAATAATCACTTGGGTATGATGACATGTTGCCGCTCGGCTAGTCGCAAAAGACCTGAATTTTCTCCAAAAACTCATCGCATAAGAGTCGCTGAGGACATGCTAGAACGAGTCAATTCCGACCCAACATTCATGAAACGCATTGTTACTGGTGACGAGACGTGGGTTTACGAGTTTGAAATGCAAACTAGTCAACAAGCTTCACAGTGGCGCCTTCTAACTGAACCGAAACCGAAAAAACCACACCAAAGTAGATCAAAAGTCAAAGTCATGTTGACTGTTTTCTTTGACTGTCGCGGTGTTGTGCACTCGGAATTCTTATCGGAAGGTCAAACGGTAAATAAAGAATATTATTTGAGCGTTATGCGGCGTTTAAGAGAGCAAATTAGACTAAAAAGGCCAGATTTGTGAAAAAAAAA
This sequence comes from Eremobia ochroleuca, assembly GCA_949629135.1. Classification (NCBI taxonomy): domain Eukaryota; kingdom Metazoa; phylum Arthropoda; class Insecta; order Lepidoptera; family Noctuidae; genus Eremobia; species Eremobia ochroleuca. The sequence goes on along the minus strand of CATIVS010000016.1, from coordinate 744 downwards.
AAAATCTTGGATTTTGCACGACGATAATGCGCCTCCGCACAAGGCCATATTGTAAACGAATTTTTGAGCAAAAACTCAACAAATACCATCTAGCAACCGCCTTATTCACCAGATATGGCTCTAGCCGACTTCTTCCTTTTTCCTAAACTCAAATGACCATTTCGTGGCATCCGTTTTCATTCGATAGAGCACATAAAGGAGAATTCGCGGCGAGAACTGAACTCAATTCCGAAAAAGCGTTTAAAAAATGTTTTGATGATTCGATTATTCGTTAACCTAAGTGTATCGTTTCTGAAGGAGCATACTTTGAAGGTAATAAAATAAATTTGGATGAATGTCTAACATTTTGTTTATTATTGATCTTTTCCGGTACTTTCTTGACAGATTATATTAGGAAGTTCTAATTGTTAGTAACGCCTGGGGGCGTTTCGTGTCCATCAATGCGTTAACAGTTGAATTCCTTGGCGTAATGCGATTTGTTACTGAGGATGTGTCTACTCCCTTACAGCTGAACTCCTAGAAATATACGAATGACGGTTCGCACAATTACAATATTTTGAATGCAAAGAATATTCATTTCAAAAAGAGTATCGTTTTAATTATCACGTTTAAAAATATTTTGAATATAAAATACTGTGTACACTTTGTTTGGAACAGTCTTTGGTTGTAGAGATGGCGGTAGCCGTTGAATTATATCTCTCATTACAATATATGATATCAGTGTTTTTTACACTGTCGTAAGGC
>CATIVS010000015.1:0-12551 GCA_949629135.1 Eremobia ochroleuca | reverse complement strand
AACAAGACTCAAATTGTTAGGAACATACTACAATAAAAAAGGAATATACTTACAAACTATAGGTACTTACACAGACAAAAACAAAATCAAAAACAGAAAACAGATTGTGACATCATTGCTGCAAAGTGACAGGCCCAGCCGAAACCATGCAGCATTTCTCTCTTCTTCTTTCTCTTTCTCTCTTATTTTTCTTTTTCTCATTCTTCTATTAATGTTTAGTTCATTATATTAGCAATTATGTAATTTCATTTAATTTAATCCACTTGACTATTGCATGCCCTATGGGGGGGGACATAGCTGTTCGAACATTTTTTTAACTATTTAACACCTGTACCGTGTTACCTATCTGTGATCCACAATAAAGAAAGAATATGAAATATGGTTCAAAAACGCACAATCACGCCTGCTTGCTATCATAGTAATTTAATTAAATTGATTAAAAACATCCGTCGGTTCTTACTAAACATCAAGTATACTGGACGACCCAGCAGGGTAATTGCGTAACACACTATCAGTGGCAATGGGTTTCATTTTGACAGTGCAACAACATTCATTGCTTTATTTACGTTGTTGAGCAGACACACTTTTAGAGCATATGGGGCAATGGATTATCAACATGCTTCAAAATTATTCAAATTGAGAGTAATAGTGTGTTACGCAATTAGGGTGCTGGTTACTTATCTCCTTTGGTGAGTACTTACCTGATTTTTTTTTTGTTTCAAAATAATGATACTTAGGTATAATTACCTAAGTTATAATTACTTAAGTCGGTACGAGTCTACCTTATTGTGATCGTATACGTTGGTATGCGCTATAAATATTTTATTAACTCTTGGTTTCATTTATTATGAGGGGCCCGCACAGCCGCATAGGTCGATCGATCAGGTTAAGCTACGCTTGCCGCGGCTGCTTCTGGATGGGTGACCATCTTTACATACCGAGACCCCTCCGTGCCTCGGAAAGCACGTTAAGCCGTTGGTCCCGGCTGTCATTCGTGGACAGTCGTTATGGGTAGTCAGAAGCCCGAAAGTCTGACAACCAGTCTTACCAAGGGGTATCGTATTACACGGAGAGAAAAATCTTAGAAAAAATACTGTGATGTCTCATAATCTGAGTGCATTTGAGCGGTAATGGAAAAATTACCATGGAAAAATTAGCACAGTAAAAATTCTTATGCTGTACAGTAAAATTTATTGGACAAATAGTGGATTTTTCCCAATCTCACTCAGAAATTTCTGTCAGAAATATCTGTAGATCTCACTTGCACTCACTTTTCAGTCACGAGCACAGTAATTTTTCTAAGAATTTTCTCTACGTGTACCCAGTAACTGGGTTTTGGAGGTCAGATAGGCAGTCGCTCCGTTTAAAATACTGGTATTCAGCTGCATCCGGTTAGACTGGAAGCAGGTGATGATGACGGTTTCATTTAGAATGCTAAAGTTTAATTAAGTTAAATTAATGGCTGCATACAATCGATTAATCTAGCCCATAAGTCCCAAATCTCGGAGGACCTGAGTTGCAAGCAGAATCTGCCGAAATAAATAGTAATTAAAAAAAAACCCACCATCATCAGATAATAAATATTTGAAAGAAGCTTCTTATAAAAGCTTTTCTTCATACTTAGATGCCTTGGAATGTCCAATGGAACTGTTACCTCTTCCATAATCTATTCTGCTTTTTTAATCAGCTGCATCTATTCTACTTTTTTCGACGAGAAAATATGCCAATTGGTTATTTATGATTATTAAATCAATTTCTTCCCATCCACGTTAGAAAAATCACTTGATAAATAAAAAACGAATCTTCTTAGTTCCATATATGTACTTAAATCTTAACGTTTTTTGTAAAAACTTGAATTCTTGCCTTTAGTAATATTTTTTCTCTCAGCAGTCATTATCTCCATTATTTAAATTCTGTCTTCATTTTTACTGCAATGTTATGGATTTACGTAGTTAGTACCAAAACTGCAGGCAAACTGATTTTTGTAATGATTTTCTCAAGTTTTCTTACTGCATGGTTAAGTTGGCACAAAACCTAGGGACTTACTTGACATCTGAAATAAGGAAGTGCTTGAAGAGTAGCAGATCCAACAGAAGATCTGATCTTCTGAAGTCTAATAACTTGCGGTTTGACTGTTGTGACAAGGTGAGAGTAGTGCAGTGTTGCAGAGTGAAAAATATTATTAAACATTATTACCCGATTGAGTGTCTCCTTTTTAAAGAAATTTCTCGCCAGCTGGTCGACAGTTCACGTGACCAGAGGGCTGGGTCGTTCTTAGGCCAAAGAATTAGCATTGCCATTCAACGTGGCAATGCTGCCAGTCTTCTGAGCACGTTTCCGGATGACAGTGATGCGGACGAGTACTTCGACGACTAAATCCTTTTGTTTTTGTATTTATTTACGAGTATATTAATTTTGTACTAAATAAATATAAAACTTGTATAACTTAAACAATATAAATAGGTACCTAGATAATAGACAAAAATGATACTTATGTAAGTAGGTAGTTTCAAGAAATACTGCCTACCTAAAAATTGTATATCTATCGAAAATTGTATAATAATAAAACAGTTATGAGACAAAAATACCAGCAAAGATTAGCAGCATGGTAGTTAAAGGAAAAAAGAAGTATGTAATGCGCGTGATGTTTGTACAGAAGTCAGGAGCGACCCGGCACGCGTAGCTTTTTGCTATTGCTACGGTTTCTAAATTTCCAAATTTTATCCAGAAGCAGAATAACCGTAATATCAAAACCGTTACTAGTGACGTGATCTGCCTTTGTATTTAGAAATTTGTCGGTTTATCTGCCTATACGGTCAGCAACAAGCCATTCCGTCACGTTTGTTTTGATTCTACGTTAGTACTTCGAAGCCGGATTCTAATGTATCGCTTGTACCTATTTATTGATCACCTCGAAAACATTACCATTTTCTTTTTTTTTACAGCACTGTAAGTATCTACCTACTCACTTTAAAAAAAATCTTAACGTTATAGGTAAACCTAAGACAACTCTTTTAGACATAATTTACTATTTATGCTTGTGTTATGTTCACAGTCTGAACTCAGTCTCAATCTGTCAAAAATACCTATAATTTCCCTACATTTTTGACCAGTTTTTGACATTAATTGTCGCTGAGAAGAGATTGCGAATTGATTTTTAACGTTTTGAGTTACGGAACAATTGGCCTTCTGCCGGTCGATTCTGTAAAGATCCCACAGTGAAATCATAAGTGAAGTGAGCTTGAAGTGAGCAGTGTCAATAGTGTTAAACCCTAATCACAGCTCACTTCCCGCTCACTTCACCTAAGTTCTCACGGTGAGATTTTTACAGAATAGCCCTGCTGATCTGTTATAAGTTCTTGTTCAGTCTTTATCATTTATTATTAGATTGCCTAAGCATAAACCTTCATGACTGCCAGAAACAAAATATAATAAAACGTATTGTTTTCACTTTGTGCCATGAATTATTATTAATCTGTTTCCATGCAGATTCAGATAAACTGAAAATTTCAATTTATTCGACTAAACGACAAATTTAGGTGGACTTTCCGTCTAGTGACATCATAGTCAGTAAAAACGGAGTGAATGACTGTTATTGTCACGCTATGATAAGACCCGCATACAGGTATTGTTCAAAAAAATTACATAGGTACGGTCGCCAAAAGAGATAAGTAACCAGGGTCGTCGGGTATAGTTGAAGATTAGTGAGAATCAGATGGATGTTTTCGAATAAGATTTAATTTAATTAATAGTAAACAAACAGTTCATTAATCAAATTTCATTTCATTCGAAAACATCCATCGGTTTCTTACTAAATTTCCACTATACCCGACGACCCCGGGTTACTTATCTCTTTTGGTGACTGTACATACTGGATGTTTTTTTTACAGGCTCCAAATGTTTACAGGCTGTTCTACCCATGAATATGAACAACTTTGGAACTGACTATGGAACCAACTCTGAGATAACAAAAAAAAAACAGCTGTTTAATACAAAAGTTCAATACCCACTTGACCAAAATGTATGAAACAGCTGATTTTTTTCGTGATCTCAGAGTTGGTTCCACAGTGAAAGTTGTTCATATTTATGGGTAGAACATCCTGTAAAAATTTGGAGACGGTGAAACAAAAATCATGCTGTATAGGTACCTCTTTTGCCCGACCTTTCTTCCTCCCAAAGAATCAGCGCCGTAAAATGCCGCAAAGAATTCGTCTAAAGAACCCCATACATGTATTATGTCTGACCCTTATATACACATGTAAGTATGTTTAAGTATTGTAATGACATTTAAAGAATGAATTAAATATTTACACGACACGACTTTGTATTGTTTTATCACTGACAGCGGAACTTGATTGTCACCGCGAAATCCTGGAACGGCTTTGAACAAAACGAGTTTTGATGCAAAAAATGAGTTAATTGATTTCGTTAGTTTAGTCATACTAATTTGCTGATTAATATTAAACAACCGCCATATACGTGCCGACGTTGCAGATGGCTCGTAACTACTTGTTTTACATCGAAGAAATTTTATTGTTTTGACTGATCTTGTTAAGTCACGACTGTATCGAAATGTCTTCCTATCGTTTTGCTTACGATGATGTATTTAAGTAATTATTTGGTTTTCCGTTTCAGAGATATTGGCAGTTGCGCTTTCTAGCATTTTTTTAGTAAGCTTTGGACGTACCGTCTTAAGAAAACCGTCTTAAGAACATTCAAGAATTCTCATTTTTACAACCTTTTTATCTATTTAGGTACCTTCTGATAACAGCCGCTCGGGTCGATCGAAGGTCAAGCTACTTTTGCCGCGGTCAGTTTGTGGATGGGAACAAGTTCTTCCCATTAACATACCGAGACCTCTCCGTGCTCCGGAAAGCACATTAAGCCGTCCTGGCTGTCATTCGTGTAGGCCTTTAACAGTCGTTACGAATTGTCAGAAACCCAAAAGTCTGACAATCAGTCTTACTAGGTATCATGTTACCGAGTATCTGGGTTGTGGAGGTCAGATAGGCATTCGCTCCCTGTAAAGTTCTGGTTTCCAGCTGCACCCGGTTAGGCTAGAATTTGACCCCAACATAGTTGAAAAAATAATAATAAACTTAATTTTATAATTTATTTAATTAGCGGCCTGCCAGTGCTTCGCACGGTTTTACGAGTTGACAAAACATCGAGTTACATATCGAGGTACATATGTAAGTTTAATCTATACTAATTATAAAGCAGAAGAGTTTGATTTTTTATTTGTCTGAACGCGTTAATCTGGAACTACCAGTCGGATTTCAAAAAATGTTTTTGCGTTTAAAAGCCCAATTCTCGAGGAAGGTTATAGGCTACCTAACATACTACGAACCTTAGAAGCCAAACGAAAAGAAAAAAAGTCAAAAAGAACGCTCATCCACAACAAATTAATACCGCAGACGGGCGATGCAAGGCTTTTTTTAAGAAGTTTCACGCGAACGACGTCGCGGACCAAAGCTAGTGTATTTATACACAAAACCTTCCGGAATAAATTCTCTAACGTGATTGTAAAAACTGCATCAAAATCTGTTGCGTAGTTTAGAAGAACAACGCGGTCACACAGACAGACACGACCAGCGACTTTAATCTGTGACGAAAAAAAAAAAAAAAAAGAAAAATCAAGAATAAAAAAAGAAAAGAAAAAGAAAAGTCTTGAATGGACAAAATGAAATAGTGGTACTATGGACAATATTACATTGGTTTTGTGTAATTTTATCCACACTTTGTGGACAAAATGGTTTTGTTTGATATCTTTTTAAGTTACGTACGCAAAATACGCGCATTGACGTGGAGTTGCGGACACCAGCCCGTGTTACCCGTGTTGTTGTGTGTTTTAATATTTTCTGACTTGGTAGGTAGGTACCCATATTAAAGTATCCTTAAAACATAGATTCCTTATCGAGAATGGTAAATGGTAAGCGCATCAATCATGTTCAATCTTTAAGTATGGTATCTATTAGATATGGTATGGTATCTATATGATATGATATGGTATCTATATGATATGGTATCTGTATAGTATGGTGGTGTATGGTTCTTAGTATTCCACCATATTGATTACACTATTCACAATTAATGTAAGTAATTCTTGAAGAGAATAAACTTTTATCTTACACATTACCTTCAGGTAAGAAACGCCAACCTCATTTAGTTTTTAAAATATATTGACGTGTAAAAGTGTTTGTACAAACCCACTTACAGAAATAAAATTATTTATAATTCATAAGTACTTACAGGAAGATTTACCTTGAGGGGTCCGTGGCTAAATAATAACAGCCGCACAGGTCGATCGAACAGGTTAAGCTCCGCTTTCCGCGGTTGGTCTATGGATGGGTGGCCATCTTTACATACTGAGACCCCTCCGTGCCTCGGAAAGCACGTTAAGCCGTTGGTCCCGGCTGTCATTCGTAGATCTTTGACAGTCGTTACGGGTAGTCAGAAGCCCGAAAGTCTGACAACCAGTCTTACCAAGGAGTATCGTATTACCCAGTGACTGGGTTGTGGAGGTCAGATAGGCAGTCGCTCCATGTAAAACACTGGTATTCAGCTGCATCCGGTTAGACTGGAAGCTGACCCCAACATAGTTGGGAAAAGGCTATGCAGATGACTTACACGAAGATTTGCAGACTTATTGAGATTTCATCTAAAAAAATTGGTATAGGTACATAATTTTTTAGATGAATTCAGGAATATATCCCAATCAATTAAATACAACCCAAATACGGGATAGAGAAGCAGAAGTAAGGTACAAAATGACATCGCTACCTTGGGGTAGAAAGGTAGCGACATATTGTTTGGTTTGAAACCACATTTTTTGCTCTTAAACTCTAGTTAGAACAGTAGAAATCAACAACAATCAATTTTACTTCTTTATCTATAAATTACCATACTACGAGTAACAGGTATGGTGACATGAAACATCGAGTAGGTACCTATGCCTACCAGTTAAGAGATCAGAGTGTGACTGTGTGGTAAGTGTTTTAATGAGCCTTAAATTAGAAAATAATTGATACGTAAAAACATCTTACAACTTAGATATAAGTAGATATAAAACATTGTGTGAAGCACAATAAGTAAAAAAGCCGGTATTTAAGACTCCTACGCAGTACAGTTTTTACAAGAGATTTTAATATTTAATTCAAGTACAAAGTCGATTTATGATTGTGGTGGGAATATCTATAGAGTATGTACAACAGTAATTTAATAAACAAGAAAAGTCAGTGGAGAATTGTTAGTTTTTACTACAGTGGAGATCGGCTTGCGCAGGCGTGCCCCGCGGGTGGCGCAAAGCGCAGGCGCGGCCATGTTTCATAATTAGCTCTGTTATGAATTTTATAAATGTTTCATGCGCTACATGGGTAGCCGACAATTAATTAACTCCTGTGCAGTGCTTACATTAATTAGCAAGAGACATGTCATGTTCGTTCGTCATACATTATACATACAAGCCCGCGTTCTCTTGGTAAATTTATTAATATTACGTTATCTTTCAATAATTCAAACTGAATTGTACTCATAATACATTTTATGTCTAAATATAATTGCTAATTGGACCACCCCTGCTGAATTTCGACAGTAAGTAATCAATTTCCTACCTAATTAATGAGTATGATTATTTTATTATGGTGTTTTTGTGTATGTTTAAATTGGACTGTCCACGGAATTCATTAATACGTCTTCTATTATATGTTTATGATACTTAATTTGAAATTCGAGTCTAAGTTACGGGTAGGCAGTAGAAACCTGGCCATAAACATACATATTTATAAAATAATATAACCAGTTATTAATATATAAAACGTTAGGAGCACATAGGCATGAATCTTCTCTTGATTACTTCCTTTCAGTTCACCCGGTAATGAACAATAAATATCTAATCCTAATTTAGAGTGCAGTTGCCATTTCACCCTCTCCCCTTCGGATAGAGTAAATGAGTTTCCTTATAACAATGATATCACTCCTATATCTAAGTATTTTAGCTATACAGCCAATACTTTCTCATTTAGCTTTAAAAAGGGTCTGATTTTCATTCTGTTTTATTTCGACATCGATATTAATTACCTGTAGCAGGAATTTGATATCGTTCGTAACAAAATAAAATGATGCCTTAGCATAATATTTATTTTATCCGATTTATATTGCACTCCAATAAATGGCCGACATTAATAATCAAAGTGGAATATTTCATTAAGACAGTAGAGACCACTAAGTTTTACAACTTAATTGCTTTCGCAAACTATAACAGGATCAGTTTTTATGATACTCCCACAAAGGCGTCCCGAGAATCTCGGCTGTAATCATTCATATTATTTATTTTTTGTGTCATAATTCCTCGCGATGAGGAATGGGCGCCGATCATCTCGACAGTTTTATTCATTTTTTAACGCCAAAGTTATGAGCCGGCAATATTGCTGAACTTTGTACGAAATGATCTCTGTATAAATCAGGGAACAACGTCGGTGCGGGACGAATGAATATTGTCGGTAGTACTAAACATTCTAATCATCTTGCTGTAATCTAGAGAGTATTTGTCGAACGGCATGGAATATTGCAAATGTCAGGAATAAGCCGCACTGCACAATGGGCCGCAGAGTGATAAGGCGACCGGCGGCGGCGGCCTGCCCGCGGTGCGCGACCCGTCCGACCGATTGTCCGGCCATCGGTAATTTTCCCATGATCGAAAATGTAGCGAAACGATACCCCAACATTGTCTACACTCGAAAAGCTATCGTTTTATGTATCGTTTTCAACGTCAAAATACTTCAGCAATTATTATAATGCGCATCCTGTCCGCATTCATCTCCCCTTGTATTGAGAGGCAAGTAATTAAAGAGGCATTGTATAAAGGATAAAAGCTTTTCAAATACAGTCTAGATGAATTAGGGATACGAATTCCTAAAAACAATTGAAGCAGTCGATAAAGTTAGCCGTCTACTTAGCAATTAAAAAGTAAAAGAAGAATGTTTTGTTTCCAGATAATAAAGCTTCAGAGAAAGAGTATAAAGTTCAAAATGGTGTTACGATTTACATCCTTCGAGAAAAATAACCTTGCTGGAAGTGAGAAAGCTTTCCACCTATTCACTGAAAATAAAAAGTAAAAAAGTGGATGTTTTAAAGAAAATTAAAAACAAGGAAGTTTTGCCGATTGCGCCTGGTACCTAATCTACTCCGTGTAAAGAAGAAATTAACACAACTTTCTTGGATATTTATTACGCTACTTTTATTACCTTTCTGTTACTTCACCGGGCTGAAATTTAAAACAGTAAAACACTCATTTTCCCTACTAATGTTGCGAAATTCACAATTTGGAATTCCATAGTTCATGGGATGTGCCTTCCCTGCTTTTCAGTGTGGTTTGTTCACTCATACAGGTTCCCATTAAAATAGATGGACAGCTTTTATCACAGCGCTCAGTACGTCTAACCAAAGATATCCAAGCAAAAAAATACTGATTTATCTTGTAAGTATCTAATGCGTTTTCCTTATATAATTTTTTTTACCACTGTCCTTATTTTGGTGGTCTGAGTGATTTCTAAAAGTTTGTCCGTCTATTTTAATGGTGCCTTATATACATTTGTCATCAGTGAACTCATGCTGTCCCAGTCTACTTCTGGACATAGGTCGCCATGTGACGTATCCTAGAGGTCTAATTATGTCATATTATACAACATCATTTTTAGTAGGTATATGGCAAACCCGAAACACGTGTCTAGTATTTTTATGTAAAGGATCTATGTATAAAATTTCAAAACTGTATCATGATAAATCATGAAGTTATAATTATAAGCTTGTTACGTTACGAGTACCTGATTGTCCGTACAAAAAGTTGGTTACCACTTAAGACGCGCCACCGGCCGATCGGCTGTGATCTGCGCATATGATTGCGGAAATGTACTTAGTGTCGCTCGGTGTCCATCTTGATACCATTTAAAAATTAAAAAAAAAAGATTTTGTGCTAAACAGAAAATGATCAATTGTCCATGTGAGGATGCGCTGTTATAGTTAATATTGCCTGCGAGGTAATTGCGTAACACACTAAATGTAGAAATGGTTTTCATTTTGACAATTCGACAAACATTCATTGCGTGATTTACGTTGTTGAGCAGACACATTTTTCGAACATATGAAGCAATGGATCAGCAATATCCTTCATTACGATAGTGATTGAAAGTGTGTTACAGAATTAGGGTGTTGTTTACGAATTGAATGGATATCATATCAGTAACTAACTTATAGGTAAAATTATAATTACGAGCCTAACGTTAAATTGTGTACCTGTACCTGTTTAATTGTGTACAATTGTGTATTACCCAGTAACTGGGTTGTGGACCTCCACAACCCAGTTACTGGGTAATACAATACCTCTAGGTAAGACTGGTTGTAAGACTTTCGGGCTTCTGACTACCCGTAACGACTGTCAAAGATCTAAGAATGACAGCCGGGACCAACGGCTTAACGTGCTTTCCGAGGCACGGCAGGGTCTCGGTATGTAAAGATGGTCACCCATCCACAGACCAACCGCGGCAGGCTTAGCTTAACCCGATCGATCGTCCTGTGCGACTGTTATTTTTTAGCCTCATGCCTCATACATAACTGAATTGCTAATTAAACGGTAAATAATGAAAGTATAAATATTTTGTAACCGATAGTTGTTTTATGGGATTTAACACCTATACCGATAGGTGTCGATGCTTCCCCGTATGGTTTCCTGATAAATATTAATTAATTAAATACTATGCGATAACAGCTCCAAGCAAACAGGTTTGTCCGGTAGTAAAGTTGAATACTTGTAATCAATCGAAATCAGGTGTCAAGCTATGCAGCGCATTTCCCAAATTCATGAACACTTTCATAACCACACAACTTATGATAACGACGTGAATAAATTAAGGTTGTATTAAATCAAAGGAGAGTGCCTGGTTCATAAAATAGAGACCTGAGGACCCCCCACGAAGAAGTTGTCGGTAGGCAAGAACGAAGATGTTCTAGAGCTCGCGAAACCTTGCCGCCGCTCGTCGGTGTTGATAATAACTGTGCCCAAACTCCCCATAATGACTTATTTACATTTTTATAACGTTGATATCGAGTCGTAAACGGATGCTAAGCGTCCCCAGGTTATTGCCAACTTCCGCTACCTATAGGTTCGCGCCGCGTCGCCGCCCGGCTCTACAGTCTGGAATGCTCCGCCACGGAAACTTGATTTGTGTTACAACTTCAAAACTTATTCAACACTTCAGCCGTGATAATAAACAGATCTAAATTGCTGCGGTAAGTTTAGAACAGTCGAACATAAACATCTGCTCGCGATTGTATTGTATCGAATCTACGACCTTTTTCCTTTCCAGATATAAAGTATAGATGGTTATCGATAAAGTTATTCCAATATACTGCACATTTAAAAAAAGATTTTCGTTATGGAACCGTGTCGACATTTCTGATTATTTATTAATGTACGAGAGCCATAAAACTTAAAATGCCTTTAAAAATCAGATTATAAAACAAGTTCTTTGTTTCTGTGTTAAAATTCGTGATGACGGTCCTTTGAAAGGCTATAATGAGTATTGATTTAAATTACGTGGATTATAAAATCTGGGAAAAATTATAACGAGAGGACGCCGCCATCTGTTTGCCTACGATGACAATAACGTGGACTTGGTTTGTGAAATAAGTAAAAGTTACCTACACTATTCTTACTTCAGTCAGATCGGATCTTCACTTTTCGACATGTTGTCATTACGTTGATCCTAGGGATAGACGAGTTTAGCCCTTAAATGGATAATATGACATTTTGGATATTGTCTTTATTACCACCGTGCTATAAAGTAATTCGTATGAACTTAGCTTTTTGATCTTCATTCTATTCTTATGTTATGTATTATTAAACAAAAAAAACACTCACCACAATAACATTTCGAAATATTTATAGCACAATTAAAATAAGTCTTTTTTGTGTCCATTCCACATTAATCCTCGCGTTAATTTTTTTAAGAATAATGAAGCAGACATTTTTATAACAAAGGTCCTTGGCCGTGCATCTTGATCTTAATGTTATCTCTAATAGGTCAATAAATAAGAAGCAACGTGCGAGCTTCACGGAGCGGGCGCGGGCGCGGGCGCAGGGCGGTGAGCGGTGACACAAACACGCCAACGGCTTATTAAAATAAAAAATAATCACTACGATCGCTGTTCACAATATTACCATGTGTTTATATTCATATTTTAATTTCTACCTGTATAAGGACAAGAATACTCCGACAACTTTGTCATGCAAATTTAATATTTTTTATTGTTTCCTGTAAAATACGATAACTTTAGTGTAACTTCAAGAAATATTCCTGATAAACACTTCTCTTTAAATAATTCGAACTTTTCTTATTGCAAAGGAACGTAAAATGAATGCACACAACCTTCAAAGGAATTATAATAAAACGCAATATAAAGTTAGGTTTTATGATAGGACAATCTGGCTTATGAATGAAATGTAAACAGCCGCAATGAAATGATATAAATGATGCGCGGTGGTACGCCGGTAC
>CATIVS010000014.1:0-16921 GCA_949629135.1 Eremobia ochroleuca | reverse complement strand
AACTAAATTTTAGTTCAGTGCATCTTCCTTTCTATTTCATTAAGAAAAGTTGAAAAAGACAGTAGATGAATATTAGTTTAGTCATGTCAAATTAGTCAGCCCCTCACATAAATTGACGTATTTTTAGTAGCCAATTTTTTAATCACGTCTAAACTGGAAACTAATATTTATCTTCTCTTTTTTTCTTAATGAAATAGAAAGAAAAAGATACACTGAACTTACATTTAGTTTAGTTTGTGATCAACAGAATCGGCACCAATGTTAATCCTTTATTTGTTGAATACGAGGCCTTTGGCTTATTGGTATCAGAGTTTTTTTTTTTTTTAATTTGCATCTTTTTTGTACAGAATAATGATTTTTTGACGTGATAACGTCTTATAAATCGATGAATGCCGGCCGAACGCACGAAAAATCATGACTCAGTGTCAAGTTCCGACTGAGCCGAGCGTGCAGACGAGAGCGCGGAACAAGCGATAGAGAGGCACTATCGGCCTAAGCGTTTGGCTTCTGACGCATCTATCTTTCTTTGTATTATACAAAATAATAATTCAGTGATAATAATTCAATTCATAAAAATATGCAATTTTTCATCAATGTTTTCTTATGACGTTATCACGTAAAATTATCATCCGTAAACAGACTTTACAGACAAGCAATTTATTTTTTCTTTTCTTAAAAGAGAAACGCTGGAAGTCTTTGAACAAATGCTGGTCTTGAAGGCTGGCACTGACCTGGAACATGTGGTAGGCGTCGCGCGTGACCCACACGCGCAGCAGCTTGTCCTGGCCCGCCGTGGCCAGCAGGCGCCCGCACACGCTGAACTTGCAGCACCACACCGCGCCGTTGTGGCCCGAGCCCATCTCCTGCGGGCATACGGGGTGCTCGGCGGATGGCGCTTCAGTTCATTTACTTATAGGGCTTGCGTATATCTTGTTGCATAGATGTTTGATTACTTTAAGCATTCAGAGTGATCACTTCAAACATCTATGCGACAAGATGTAAGCAAGTTCAAAAATGTACATGACATACAACTTTGAACGTTAATATATCGGATCCTTTTCTATTTGCATTGATGTCAGCTTTTTTTTATTGCAGAATGGGCCCGCTCTTAACCTCGATGACGCCTGATGGAAAGCTATGGATGAGGTCTATGATGGAACGAGCGTGCCCAGAAGATGCCTAAGGCACTGGAACTCCCGCGCAGCGACGAAACACAGCAGGCTGCTTGGATCCACGGTAACAGTCGCGATGACCCTGACACACTGTATTAGTTGAGAAACAAAAATAAAAAAGTGAGTACAAACTTGAACGTGTCTGACGCATCCATCGAAGTCGTAAGGTCCCTTATGCGAGTTGGAGGCCTTGAGCTTGATGTTGTGCTCGCCTCTGACGTCATCGGCTATGTCTGCCACATCCTCCTTGTGTCGCGCGTGGGAAACTTCTTGCGCCAAAGACTTCGCGGCGTCGACCGTTTTCTTCACGGTGCTGCCGAAGAAACGCTTTAGCCTGGAAAGGGTTATCGTAATGTAAGTATCATGGATCAGGATAGAGGAATTTAGGGTTAACGATATTAAAAATTATGTTCGTATGGATGGATGTGTTCCCTGTTTCTAATCCCGGTTCAATATTAAGATATGGTCATGAAATGTCACGAAATTGATGACTTTACTCGAACCGATCGCTAAACATGTAAAAATGCTCTCTAAAGCACGCTGCACGGTATG
Organism: Eremobia ochroleuca; assembly: GCA_949629135.1. Lineage (NCBI taxonomy): Eukaryota > Metazoa > Arthropoda > Insecta > Lepidoptera > Noctuidae > Eremobia > Eremobia ochroleuca. The sequence continues at coordinate 15,197 of CATIVS010000014.1, read as the reverse complement.
GCCTCGTTGATAGTTCTGTTGGTTACCCATCCAAGGTATAAATGCGGTGAGTGCAGTTTAACCTCGGACGATCACGCAGTATCATTGAGTGATGTGACAGACCTTTCTTTAACAATATCAGATTAAAATTAGTCGTAAAAAATTAAACTTTAAGTATCCAACTTATTACATTTTAAGCACCGTTTAGTAGCAGGCAGGTTTTACATCAGTAGATGGGGATAAGTGGAAGGAAGGAATGGATGCCTTTGCCTTGCACACAAACGGCTGATAAGAAAATAATAATAATAATTTAGTAGCAAAAAAAACGATATAAAACCAAGCATTAAAACACACACTTTTAACATTTTTATGTAACTTCATATAAGCGGGGTCGTCTTTACGACTTTCTATAAGTCTGTGTGAGTGTTAACAAAACTTGTATTCGTTGGTCAAACTCACTCCAGAACATTGTTCGTTAGGTTTGGCATTAGGAGTATGTAGGTAAGGCATCTTTGGCATCTTTGGTAGGTATCTTTGTATTTTTATGTTAGGGGTGCTACCTATACACAATTTCAGATCGGCACATTCGATTCGGCAGTATTTGTTGAACAACGAAGTCGACCCGAAGCAATTACTACACATTCGGCTTTCATTCGGCTCGTGCCGGTCGACATGTAATTGTACCGATCCTGCCGGAACATCGGTTAATTTGAGCTAAGCCGCGCGGCTTTTTCTCGACATATATTTACGTAATATTCGATTTTGCCACCTGTATGTGCCGAATCTTGCTGAGTCAAACATGATGTGTTCGGCTCGGCATGGTGCGTAACACCCCTTAGAAGATGCGTGAGCAATCAAAACAAAAAAATCATCATTAAGGTCTCCAGTTGATTTCATATCCAGTAGGAGCACCTCGATGCCATGAACGTACAAACGTACTCTTAATATTAACATCACTGGTGGGAATTACTATAATTAAATCGCAATTGTTATTATTTCAAAACTAAATAAAACCATCAAGACATATTATCTAAAAGTAAAGCGTGAGAGCTTTTCCACAATATACGTTATGGTAGGAACGGTCGATATCCAATAACAGTACCGAATCGACGTCCGGTAACGATATCGGATCGAATTCCGGTAACGATATTGAATCGACGTCCAGTAACGATATCGAATCGATGCCCGGTAACAATATTGAATCGACGTCCGGTAACGATGTCAAATCGACGTCCAGTAACGAAACCGAGTCAGACAGTGTGGATTATTCTGATAATGATTACGCGTTAGTCTCCAAACTGTCACCTGAAGTTCATATCGTGTGTCAATCTCTTGTTTATGTTGTCCTGCGAATGACTCTTTACCAGGTTCGATGTGGTCCTAGAGTTAGAAATAATTGCTGTATGTATGTATTTTTTTATATTTTTAATAATATACAACGTGTGACGTTAAATGTGCAAAACCTGAAAATAGTTTGATCAGAATAACGAGCAGAATTAATTGAACCATTTTTTAATATAGGTCACAATTTTCAAAAATCTCTATTGAAAATGTTGCCGTGTCTATTTATTAATAGGTCAAGCAAGCCAATGTCAGCGCGGCGCAGCGGCCCGGTGACGACTCCTCCCTCGGTAAAGCGTCGTCGCAGACGCAAGAAACGATCAGAATGACCAGTAAAACTAAAACAGCACATAAAACCTTTGCAATTTTTTTAATGACTTATTTTCTCTCTGAAATAGGTCAATTGAATTAAAAAGTCAGTTGGGGTGTGTGAGGTTTTGCGCATTTAACGTTACACGTTGTATGTGTATTTTACCGTGTACATGAATAATAAAATCACGCCTTGTTCTCCCCGAATGGTTATGCAGGCTTGTGGTGGGTACAGCCACATTTGGCCAGTTAAGTTTCAGTCCCATCTGATAGAGGGCGAGCCCTATTGCCATCATCTGACCACAATTCCGGGCTGTTACTGAGAAATTTCTAATTGAACACAGTAAATATTTGCTCGACCTGGGAATCGAACCCAGAACCAGCAGCAGCGTAAGATCTCATTAATCTACTGGTTGCACCATTAGACTAACGAGATCTTTATAGAAGAAAACAATACTCTACTAAGTAACATATATTGCAATTATTATATTTACAGAGTGCCCATGGTGGTTATTATCGATTCTCCTACTTAGGCCCCTTCCATAAGGTAGTTTTCGTATGGAGAAGAATGGGCAAGCCACCGTTACTGTTTTAAAATGTTTTAAATTATTTTGCATACATTTTAACTATGTAATAATATGTGAAGACGATGCACCTAAAATAAAATTACAATACCACAATAGGTAAATTAATTAAAAATGAAACCATAACACATACATTTATTATGATACATGGTGCTCACATATTTACATTGTAAAACTACACGATTTTCATTTAAAAAAAAATTAACAAGTAATGAGTCAGGGTGTGAGTTAAAGTAATCACAGAAATAAATCAAAGTCAAAAAATATAAATTTTACAATTGACCAGTTTGATTTTGTCTAGATGATCAAACATATGAGTAGTTTTATTTTTTTGTATTCGCAATTTAGAAGGGGTTTTCATTCCAAATGTTTTTGTATTATTATTGCCAAGTGGACCTGCTCTTGCCCTCGATCTCGCTTTAACCCGTAACCACCTACCACCGGTCCCTGAGACCGCAACGGCAACTAGTAAATAAAGGTTAAGGTAATTTTATTTTCATTACACACATTAAATGCATTTTGTGACTATTGTTTTTCCTAAATAAAGGATGTGTAGAAAAGGTATATAGACGCGCACTGTCCTACAACACTTACACATCGAAATATTTCAATGCAAAAATACGTTGCGGTCACAGGGACCGCGTGGTTAAGGGTTAAGTAATTAGGGTGCTGGTGTATTTGATGTTGTGTGAGTACAGTGGCTGCGTGCGACTTACTTTTCCGTCTTCCTCTTGATGCCGGTCGTTTGTCTGTCGGTGGACTCTCGCTTCATCTCCTTGGCTTCATCCTCCGCGCCGCCTGCGCACACACTCTCGCTCTCTTCGTCCGTTTCTCTGCAAACACATAGCATTTATGTCAATTAATGGGGCCGAGAAGAGACGAAACTTGTATTAAAAAAAAAATACAAGGAATTAAATCACTCAAACGCATTGTTTTTAAAAGTTCAGAAAATGAATATATTGTGTGCTGCCCAAATGTTTGATTAAATCAATTTAGAAAAGAGGATTTGGATAGAAAGGACCAAATTGCATGTATTTAATAAGCGCCATTACACTATACCTACAACAAATGTCAAAATACTGATCCGAATGTGTGTAGCTATGTAACATGAAAAGGATTAATACTAAGCTGAAAGACAGGCGCACATTCTGAACACAACAATCGCACGTGGTAAATAAAAACAAGCTGCATTTTATCATATTTTTATATTATTAATAAAACATTCTAAAATAGAATAATTTAAGTTAAAATCAAGATAAATCTTCTTAAAGCCACAAATGCATTTTTATCGCGTGAGTGCAATTGCTTGTGAGTAAAATGCGGTAGTGAATCAAAAAAATTGTACCTCATTTCAGTTGCACGAAAAATTTTGTTAAAAAATAACTGCGTTAGTCAGGGCAACACCGTTATGAAACGTCGGCCCATTAGTGCAACACCGGGCTCATTACGTATCAAAGTACCAAAAGGAATCTTAGTTGTTTCTCTGTGAAGATAAATTTAAAACCCTAATAACTTGCTGCATAAATTCCTGAAGGCCCGTAATTAAAAAAGGATCAAAATCTAGTCGCAATCTCACTTCAGCGACAATCAATGTCAAAAACTTGTCAAAAATGTAGGGAAATGAGAGGTATTTTTGACAGATTCAGACTGACATTATATTTTAAACGTTCTTAAAATTACGAGAATTGTCCCTCAGATTACGAACATCGAACAAGCCTGCCAAAAATATTATTATTGAGAGTTCAAATTCTTCCTCGGTACCACTCAGTATAATAATATATGGTGTATACGTATATATTATTTACTGAAAACTTTCTTGAAATGGTGTTGCAGTTTCCTAAAACTGACTGTTACATATTAAAAAAAAAATATTATGTACATTAGTTGTAAATTCGTTCACAAAAACTTCACTCAGTTCAGTTCAGCCTTTAAACGCAAATATTATGATTGTACAAGCTATGAAAATTAAAGTAGGATTGCCAGACGAAAAAAAAGGGTTTTATGATATTACATTATGCATTCTAATATTAACTGCCAAAGTGTCTGTTTGCTTCGTTTCCACAGTAAAATCCCTGAAACGATTTAGATGAAATTTGGTAGGTCCCAGAAAAAAGAAATAGGCATAAAAACACTTGGATGAGCTCGCGGGCAAAACGCTAGTATAGTCACCAAAAGAGATAATAACCAGGGTCGTTGGGTATAGTGGGAGTTTAGTAAGAAACCGATATATGTTTTCGAATGAAATTAAATTTGAGTAATGAACTATTTGTTTACTATTAATTCAATTCAATTTTATTCGAAAACATCCATCGGTTTCATAATAATCTTCAACTATACCCGACGACCCTGGTTACTTATCTATTTTGGTGACCGTACTAATTAATATTGAACAAATGGAGCATAATGAACTGTTTACACTGCTACAGGATTATCATTCTGAACTACCCTTACAATTCAAGCGGGACATATAAATAAATGGCTTAAAGAGATATTTTCGAAAACTTTTTGAACGTTAGTCTTTTTCCTCAGTCCTTACGTTATATACGTTTCCATTTTAAACCAAAAAGGTTGCCTATTGAAAAAAGTTATGGCATTGGTCTGGCAACCCTAAACGAAAGCGGCCAACTAAGCAGTTACAAAAATATTGATAAATAATGGACCTAGTCGCTAGACTGAGGTTGGACGAGTGCTCAGACTTCCACGCGAGGTTTAGAGAGGACATGTTCAGGCGACGCCGCCACGAGAGCCGGCGTTTGCAGTCAACTCTGAAAATGCACCAATGACAACCCCATTTTATATCCACGCAATCACTGTCCATTCCAAGGTGGCCTGGAAGAGATCGCAGAAAGCGATAAGGCTGCCCATTTTATGTTTTATAGTGTTTATTTTCTTGTTGTGTATATTTCTAGTTTCAATAAAGAAAATAAAAGTCATTTCTGATTTTCATTTCGTATTCATTCAATACATAGCTCCCCGAATGAACGAACAGGTTCATACAACATAAGATTACAAAGATAGAAAAAGCAAACGTGACAAAATAAATGAACTTTATTATACACCGTGTAGGGGACATCGACGCGCGAACTGTTACCATAATTTAGCAAATGATTCTAGAGCGACGCAAGGTAAAAATTTCATCAGTTATGTAAAAAAAAAAAAAAAAAGTCTGCTGTTTTATACGCAAAAGCATTGCAATCAATGCCTATACCGACAAAATGTATGGAACAGCAGATAAAAAAAATCGACCAAAGATTTTCAATACTAGTGGATCTAGAATCAGGTACTGCACCCTAATTACGGCTTTCACGGCTTAGTTTAGGCACCAGTCTCCTTCAAATGAACACTGTCCTAAATCATAATTATTATTTTTTTTTTTTTTTCATTTTTAAGTTTTAGTTAATAAGTGTTATTTGTGGAAGAAAAATAAACATTTTTTTTTTTATTATTATTAATTGCGTAACACACTATCAATCTCAATCTGAATCATTTCGAAGGATATCTTTAACCATTGCTTGACATGTTCGAAAAATGTGTCTGCTCAACAACATAAATAACGCAATGAATGTTTTTGAACTGTCAAAATGAAAAACATTGCAACTGATAGTGTGCGCAGCTGCCCCGCTGAATTCATTGTAACAGTTTGCGTGTCGATGTCCCCTTACACTCTGTGTATTTTCTAAACTTTGACGTTAGACAAGATAAGGCAGTTTACACTAACAATAAGACTAAGGAAATGTTTTGTACCGCCTCGTCCACTCTACGGCACATGTTGCAGCACCCGATGTTTAGAACAGTTTGTTAAACTAATACTTGACGCCTCAACAAATTTCGTATATTGTACCAATTCAAATGTGCCTTAGAAAAGAAGAGACGTAAGAGATTTATAGAGAAATGTTCTGCTAGGTACAGTATCGGTAAATATGACCTATTTTCTGTTAAATAAAAACGAATCGTGTATATGTCAAAATCTCCTCTGATCAAGACCAAACAATTGAACACCATTGAGCTAAGTCAAGGATTTTTTGAGGTAACATTTTAGCATATTAAACACCGTAATATTGAGTAACAAAAGTTGCACAACATTGATTCAGCAACATGCACTTGTAGCAGTGACACAAAATGGTGTAACTGTAACACTGTTACGCCACTTTATTTACCATTACTACAGCGCTTTATATGTTCTTTTATAGTGGATATCAACAAAATCTACTTAACACAAATCTTAAGTTCTCTGACAGACAACGCACAGCCTTAAGCGCCTGGTCTGGAAGTATGAACATTTGTTTCTTTTATAACGAAGGTGAGCACTAAGGAAGGTTTTTTGAAAATTTAGTCTCTAAAGGGGTTAATAGGGGATGAAACTTTGTAATTCCTGTCAATGACAAATCCCATCGGGCGCACGGCTTGTAAAGAAAAGAAATAAATAAAAGTGTGAAGGTTACCTTGCGTTGTCGTCGTCGTTGGCGCGGCCGATGTACTCGGAGGTGAGGCGCATGATGTGCAGGCTGAGCGGGTTGATGCACTGCGGCAGCTTGTGCTCCGCCACGCTCAGCGGCACGCGCTCGCCTGGGGGGAGGCAGTTACATACTGCATTTGTTTTTAACCGTTAATCATACGACAAAACATCGAGATTTCTTTAAGAGTTTTCATTTCGAGTTTAATACTAAAGTATTAGAAACATAAGCCTTCCGGAATAAAGGTCACAGCTCATTAGAACCACCTGGCACCGCCTCGCCTCCTGCAGCTAGTATTCTTTATAATTATGGACTTGTATGGGTATGCGCTCACTACATCAACTCCATAGCGTCACCGGATCGCCTCGGTCGTAAGCCGTCCACGCGTGTACGCAAAATACGCGCATTGACGTGGAGTTGCGGACACCAGCCCGTATTACCTAAGCCGTCCACGCGCGGACGGCGGATGGACCTCTCGGTGACAACTCGCTGCTCGCATGCTTGCCTTGCGTTGACTGCGCATTGCCAACGCGCGGGTCCCGCGTGGACCGCGCACTGCCCACGAAGTATTCACGCGAGGAAGATACGTTGGCGATGCACCGCTCCCCACCCTCCCTTCATTCAATTCACGGTTTGTAAAATTTGACATTACGAAACACACGTGTAGACCTAGTGCCAATTGTTAACAGACTACTCGAAAATTCGCGGACCAAGCGACGTCCACTCGTTGACCACGCGGCGTTCACTCGTTGACCGCACGGGGTCCACTGGTTGACGACGCGAGGTCCACTGTTTGACCGCGCGACGTTTATTGGTGATAGCGCGGCGTCCACCCGTGGACCACCTGACGACAACGAGTGGACGCCGTGCGACGAGGCGGTGCGGGGTGGGTGCCGGGTGGCTCTAATGAGCTGTGACCTTAAATCCTTTGAAGTCTAAATAATGGTGAAAACCGCATCGAAATCTGATGCGTAGTTTACAAGAACAAAGTGACTGTAATTTATAATAAGTATCTATGATCAAACATTCTTGAGTGTCGTATAAGAGTGCTCGGTAAGGTCGACTCGTACTGACCGGTGTCGAGGCGACAGCCCCAGCGCCGCCTCGTCGCCGGCCGAGCGGCGCCGCGACCCGCCCAGCGACTCCGAATTGCTGCGCCTGCGACCGACTCAATTAAGTCTCATATCCTTACATAGTATAAATCAAAGTCGCCAAAATGTCTGTACGTGCATACATTCCGAATGACTGCACCAAATAGGATATAAACATATTTAAAAATGTGATTTAAAGCACGGCCAACGAGGCGCGATACCAAACGTAAAAAAAGTGAAAACTTTATTGAAAATTAAGTTATTTATTTTTGTAGATAAGTATTTTAATAATATGTGGAAAACTGAGTAATATTGTTATTTAAAAAAAGCATACAATGAATAAAAAAAATATGTTATTTTTTATAATATTAAGGGAGTAGGTAATAATAATCTTTATGGAAATGAGGATAAAAATTAAACATTTTTTATGAAAATATTTTTTATTTAATTTGAGGCCGATTCTTCTGAGTCTGTATCAGAATCAGAGCATGTAATTAAATAGCAACGAAAAACTATAAAACTTCAACAAATAACACCGAAAAACAGAAAACAAAATCAGTAGATGGGCCTGTCACCACGAGCGCATATCGAAATGGAATAAATAAAATGGCCGCCCGAATGGTAGCGATCCCGAGCCCGACATGACTTTGAAACATGATTACCGGGAGAATGAGACATTATGTCAAATACACAAGATGGAATGATATTGTCAACTCCACGGTCGTGTTTAAGGATAAATGAACTTCCGTATCGCTTCTCGTTGGCCGTATTTTATATGTGTATCAGTAAGTAAAATAAAGGTGAAAAAAATCCATAAAAAGACGGTGTAAAAAGATGGCAAAAGTAAAATTTACAACAAAAAAAAAAACATGTTTAACCAATATAATAATAAGCATGTAAATGTTTTCAGTAGGTAACCCGCCAGGTTAGCCCGCGAAATTCAAATTTTCTTACGTTTTTTACAATTTTCAGGTGAATTTTAGATTGTATGTTGATCTAAATATGATTCACGAGTTGTACCGATAATTTTACTGGTTATAATTTTACGCTCCGGCTCTGCACTCGGCATGACACAATACGTACCGGGCGGCAGCCTGGCGCGGCGCGGGCTGCGTGCGGCCCTCGCTGTGCGTGCGCACGCCGCGGTCCAGTTCTGCGGGCAGCGACACAATACGGCATTATTCATTTGTGAACATAAATCGTCAATAAAAATTCGTCAAGTACGAGTCAGACCTGACGGAGCGCATATATAATACAAAAGGAAATTGAGTCGCCCATTTAATTATTAAAGCCCATTTTTGCATGTAATATACATTCGTCGAATGCGGTCGGATGTGGTCCGCATCGGTGCTGTATTAATATTACGACAAACACTAGAACTGAATCGTGCATTGCATAGTCTTTATTGCAGTATTATTGTAATATTACTTTAGAGTGAAAAAGAGATGGAGCTATACATCACGAATAGCTCCGTCTCTTTCCCACTGTAAAGTAATTTGCTTAATAAAGTCAAACTCATATAAAATCATTTATTTCAAATGGCACTGTTGAACGTCGACATTTCAAAGGTAGTTTCGTATGGAGAAGAATAAGCAAGAAACTCCACCGTTACTCTTTTAAAAATGTTTTACAATATTTTGTATATATTTAATTATACAACGTGTAACGTTAAATGCGCAAAACCTCAGACACCCCAACCGATTTTTAATTCAATTGACCTATTTCAGAGAGAAAATAAGTCATTAAAAAAATGTCAAGGTTTTATGTGCTGTTTAATTTTACTGGCCATCCTGATGGTTTCTTGCGTCTGTGAAGACGCTTTATCGAGGGAGGAGTCGTCACCGGGCCGCTGCACTGCGCTGACATTGGGTTGCTTGACCTATTAATAAATAGACACGGCAACGTTTTTAATGAAGATTTTTTAAAAAATTGACCTATATTAAAAACTGGTTCAATTAATTCTGCTCGTTATTCTGATCAAACTATTTTCAGGTTTTGAACATTTAACGTTACACGTTGTAGAACTACATATATGAGAAGACGATGCACCTAGAATAAAATTACTCTACCACAAAAGGTTAAAAAAAAAAAAATACTAAGCAATGACAGGTAAATTAATTACAAGATAGAGATACATATTTACAAATATTGTAAAATTTTACGGTTTTCCAAAAAATTTTACAAGTAATAATTTAATGTGGGAGTTAAAGTAATCACAGAATGTAAAATCAATGTCATAAAAAATATATAATTAAATTAGCAACCAGTTTGATTTTGTTTAGATTGTCCTATGGAACAGGGCCAGCGTGTCTTCAAGCATTCTTATTTTGGACATAATCCTCTAATTTGTAATGTGTTTGTTTACAAAGTGTACTTTTAATATGACTTTTAAATTTTCTTACATCTAATTGTAATATATCACAATGTATTTTGTTGTAACATTTAACACACTTATGTGCTTTAGATAATCTGAAAAATGGTTGATCTAATTTATCTTGATTTCTAGTATTAAAATTATATCGATCACGTATTTTATTACAAAGATGTAGAATGACACTCAACTCAGCCTATCGCAGTCCACTGCTGGACATAGGCCTCTCCCAGACTGCGCCACAACACCCTGTCCTCCGCCTTCCGTATCCAGTCTACCCCAGCCACCTTCTTTAGGTCGTCCGTCCATCTAGCTGGGGGGCGTCCCACACTACGCTTGTCGATACGCGGTCTCGGCGGGACGGGGGGTGCGAAGAATCCCCGGGTTACGGCCGCGCGCCCCTCTTAGACGTCGCGGGGGGAGTTTAACACCTCACTCCCCCCCCTGACACGAGGAGAGGCCCGCAGGAGCGGGCCAGCACCAGCCGGGGGTTGCGGAAGTATCGTTCGTTCCCGCGACCCCCGGCGTAGGTGAGAGAGGGAACACCGGGGTGGTTTTTAGTCAGTAAGAGTCTGACAGACCCCGCCGCCCGCCCCAGGGCGGCGGACATCCATGAGGATTTTCCACCCCGAAACAAAAAAAAAAAAAAGGCTACCAACGACGACTTTATATATGTAGAATACACTGACAGCTCTATTTTGCAAAATAAAAATGGATTTAATGTCAGCAGCCCGACCATAAAAAAACACAATAAAATACCATGTGACATAATTCTGTGGAAGTAGCTAAAATAGACCAAACGCCCGGTTTCTACATCTATTAACTGTCTTATCTTTCTAACAGCATAAGAGGGCAAGTTTAGCCGCCCCGCAAGAGATGCTATATGAGGTACCCATTATAATTTCTCGTCTAATGTGATTCCCAGGAAAACCATCTGTAGTTTTTCTCTACGGATATCGAGGGATATGGCTTGGAGGCGTGGCACACGTCGCCTCCATACTATCAACCTGACCATAAGTTAGCGTGACGGTGTTAAGCACCTTTGTCATATGTTTGTATCGAAACGTGTAGTGTCATTTCGTATTTTCACAAAATACCCAATTGTTCCGTCCTTATTTGGAAAAATAGAGCAATCACAACAAACCTTAAGACAAGTAACCGGTAAGTAAAAAATCACTGCACTAATTATAATATTTAAGGATTTTACAAACATCTTGTTGTGAAATATTTTTGACATGACATGACATTGCCTAGTAACGGACCCGTGTCACAATGCATTAGTGATGTGTAGCGCTGAGATATGGATATCGATAGTTGTTAGTTTTTCTAAATACGAAATTATATGAAAAACCCATTTGTGAGATAGCACAAAAGTGTTTGGCTTATTTTCTTGTGTGCGTTCCAGAAAAGCCGCTCCTTTTGATCATGTGTGCCGTATCGATTTCTTTTGTTTTTGTGTGAGTTTCCGGAGTGGAGAAAATGTGGCGACACTTGAACTTGAACAAATATGCAGTGAAAGGCATATCTCTCAGATGTCTATGTTTTCCACATTCGCTACTTCTCACATAGGTAATTTAAATCTAATGCATTGGTTTTTTTTTTTCATTTAGTACCAAATTATTTACCGTAAAACAATCTTGGACCTGAAAAATAGAGTTATTCGTCCCCAAGATTTTGTGACCGTTGGTCTATTTTAAAGATTAATGATGACACATCATTAATCTGCAGAAAACACCATCTTCGGTGTATTTTGAAGTAATTGGGGTAAATCATTAATGATAAACTAAAAAGAGGAATGTACCCAATATGGAACCTTGAGGAACGCTCATTGTCATTTCAGACCCTATTGAGTTTATGCCGATGACTTAAACTTTAACCTTTCTATCTCTCAGGTATGATCTTAGCAAATCAAGAGCTGTATTCCTAATCCCATTGTGCTATAGTTTCGGCAGAAGTGTCTCATGGTTTACGCAATCGAACGCCTTACAGAGTCCAATCTTGTGCTTCTTCCTAGGCGTTAAAAATGTTCATTATTAGGGTGACACCAGAGTCAGTGGTACAACGCCCTTTGGCGAAACGGTACTGGTGTTTATGAAAGATAGTTATTAAAGTATATTTTTTTATTAAAGTGACGTAACGTTCATCAACTTTTCAAACACCTTATTGAGAACTGGCAGAACTGACAGGTCTATAATTGTTGAGTTCTTTACTATCCCCGGACTTGAACAATAGTACTACTTTACTGTGTTTGAAAAATGGTAATTTATTCATTCACTGACAGACAACGGTAAGAATAAACCGCTGGGTCTAGAAGCATGAAAATTAGCGCAAGTGTTCTTTATATTACGAAAGTGAGCACTAAGGATGTACTTTTGAAAATACACCCCTAAAAAGGTTAAATAGAGGATGAAAGTCATTTTTGCCGACTTGTAATAAAATAATACTGCTATAGTAAGAGGTTGGTCCCTTTCGGGTAAAACTTGTAATGAGTACATGAGGGTATGTGTGTACCTTTGTACGGCTCGTCTGCGAGCAGCGCGGCGTCGGGCGCGCGCGCGGCCGTGCTGCCGCGCGACGAGTCGCTGGCGCGCTCGCTGGAGCGCGACTCGTGCAGGCTCAGCGAGCATCTGTCACTCGCTGAGAACACCACCACACACATAATCAAACAATTTACAAGCACTTTTGAATTGTCAAAGGAGTCGGTAATTCAGAAAGATGAAGCTAGTTGCTCATTTCAAAGCTTAGTAGGTTCCTATGGAGAAACTCCATATTTTCCACTAGTTTTGCATGCACGCGTGAAAGTCAGAAAATAAAATGTGGAAAGGAAAATTATTTTCGAAGAAAATATGCCAAATTGTACATTGTGGCACTTATTGCAAAAATGATAGTAAAATGGATAAAATGACTGAACTACGGTTTATATTCTTAATTATGTTATAATTTTCCGAGTATTTAGATATATTCAATATTTTTTATAGATGTGTCAAATTTTGTGACGGTTGGTAGTCAAAGATTGGTGTCGGTAAAAGTGTATCGTGTCCAACTTGGCTATTATGTAATTTTGCTATATTATGCTAGATGGCGTCACTATGACATGGGATTACAGATTTTCTATGAGATGTCTTATCGTAGCCTGTCTGTAGTATCTTTATATAAAAAAAATCTCTTTAATAAGTTCTATATTGGACTATAGTTAGTAAATTACCATTCGTCAGCACCTCGGATAACCTAAAGAAAGTCACTGATGCCGCAATCAGTGTGGTCACCTACTGGGCACAAGCTATATAAAAACAATAACAACGAGGAGGAGTACTATCGACACGAAAAGAAGAAGTTACCGTATCTCGAGTGAGACAGCTCCAGCGAGTCCTGGAACTCCCTGGTGAGCGACTCGATGGTGCTGGCGGGACTGGGCAGCGCCATCGACTGGTTGAGCGCGCTCGGCGGCGGCGGCTGCGGACACACACTTATTATTCTTTTTCATGTGTTTACCAACAACTGGATACAGACACGTAAAACATTTTTAAAAGTAAAATTACAGTGCAACAGTTATTTATTGGTAAACACGTATATGACAATAAAACAGAAAAATAAACTAATTTAGCAATAAGCGCTAATATTTAATAAATATTAAAATGCTGGCGGTGACTACGGCAATACGAGCAACCGAATTAATAACTCTAACTAAACGTCGGTCACCACAAGCGGGTTACGTATCCACCACGCGGACCCAGTGCGGGTTGGTAGAGATGTCATATGTCTTCAAATTTTGTGGTTTTAGGACATGCCGGTTTCCTCACGATGTTTTCCTTCACCGTTTTGAGAGCAGTGGTGATGAAATAAATTACACAAAGTAAAGCGCCTGCCTGGGTTCAACCTACGACCTACATATTACTACAGAATGAATTCACAAAAATAATTTTATGGGAATGGGAGATTGTACTCATCATTATGAACAACTTTTACCATGGGACCAAACCTGAAATTGCGAAAAAAAAAATCAGCTTTTCCCTACATTTTGACCAGTTATGCGAACATAAATGTAGGGAACAGCTGATTTTTTTTCGCGATTTCAGGTTTTATCTCATAGTAAAAGTTGTTCACAATGATGAGTACAATCTCCCATTTCGATTTGTCGCATGTTTTCAATTTCACCCTGTATGTGTTATGTTATAGTCAGGTTATTTAATATAGTCTAATTAAGGACCACGCTACCGCATTAGGAACTTCCTGTAATGGTAGCAGTGTTTGTGATAAATAAATAAATAAATGTTCAATTCGGCACGGACGCGTGTCGAATGGTTGCGCTCATGCTCTCCCGCGGCTAAACGCCTGTGATTTGGACCATAATTACAATGCAGGATACTTAGGATGAATTAAGAAAATACTATACAAAATACAATAAGATATTGGAAATACCAGAGTGTGTGTGCGAGTAACCGGCGAAAGGGCATTCAAGAGATGTAAGAGTAACGAATAATGTGGCCGAGGTACTATAAAGACTCACCTCGACGACCAAAGAGTCTAGCTGCGGCTTGTCGGGCCGGCGCGCGATGTAGCGGTACTCGTCCGTGTCCGTGGTGCACACGCTCAGGTTGTCGCCGTCCGTCGTCGATAGCGACTGCGAGCCGTGCAGCTTGTCTACAGACGCCATAACAATTATGGTTTAAGATACTTTATTTAGCTCAAAAAGAATACTATTATTCCCTAATATTAGGAAGCATATTTATTATTAAGATAAGCGACGGTGTCGCCGGGTGATGAAACACGTTATAATCGAAAAAAAAAAAAACAGATTTTCTCAACTTATAATTCAACTAACTAGACCAACAGCGGTGGATGACTCCAAAAAATCACCTTTTTTGTCGGTTTAGATATTGATAACCATCAAGTCTGTGAAGTTTCGCTAGCTAATTTAATTTGGCCTTGTAAACATTATGGAACGCAATAAATAAAGAATATACGCACTCCGCTTCTTCCTGCGCGGCGGCGCGACGGGCCCGGGCGCGCGCGGCTCGCTGGCGCCGCTCACGGCCACGATGGCGCCGGCGCCGCGGCTGTGCTTCAG
>CATIVS010000013.1:0-19264 GCA_949629135.1 Eremobia ochroleuca | reverse complement strand
ACGGCAAAATACAAGGAACCGGCTCAATCCCAGATGTATAGGTGTAAACCAAAATCGTGTGCCCTTAGTCAAAAATATATGGTGAAAATATTCAGCTTGGAATGTTTCGCATTATGTAAATATTAACAAAAAACCAAAATATGTAAGCAACGGCTGGTTATCCGACCAAATTTGAATGACTACTAAAAATCGACGGATTCATACATATCGATCGATGACCTTCTTTATTGGACGTATTATACCTAAGCTGTTGTTGAACAGTCGCGTTCAAAACTTTTGGGGGCTAATTAAAAATATATTAGGTTGTGTCATAAGTTCTTGCCCTATTTTATGTTACTCGAATTTTCTCGTTTTTAAACTAAAACGAATTCAAGAAAGTTCTAGATCTTTCTAGTAAGGATGAGTATCTTTTATGGTGAGGGTATAAAAAGACGCGGACGCAACGCAATAATTAGTCTTTAGTGAAAATGGATCAGCGTCAACTGCGAGCTATTATGCTATATGAGCATCGACTTAAAGTCTCTTCAACAGAAACGGCTAAAAAGATTAACACTGCATTTGGATCGGGTACTACTAGCGATCGGACTGTTCGTTTCTGGTACAAGCGTTTTGACATCGGTGATATAAGCTGCGAAGATCAACCTCGCCCAGGCTGACCAACCAGCTTCGATGAAGATGCTTTGCGGCACGAACTTGAGCTACATCCAGACTATAGTACGCGGGATTTAGAGAAGGCGCTTGGACAACCCCACGCGACTATAGATCGTTATCTCAAATCGATGGGATATCGCAAAATGATGTCACTTTGGATACCTCATGCGTTAACGCGGACCATGACCGGGCCGTTCGCTTGGCCTTTTGTCAAAGTTTGTTACTTCGTCCGCACAGACGAGACTTTCTCAAGGACATTATTAAGCCCTCTCTACACTCGCGCGCGAATCTTGCTGCGAATTCACGCTGCGATTCGCGCCGTGAACTCCACATGAAAACGTGTCCCTCCACACTCGCAAAGTTTCGCAGTTTCGTTCGCGATCTCATAGAAAATGGAAGCTGATGTGTATGTTACTGCTACTGTAACGCTATGTACTGTAGCGTATTATCTTTGTATAAAAAACAAACAAATATGAGATGGAGAAAAAGAAGAAGGTAGATGATGAAAATCTATCGTAGTAGGCTCAGGTAAATTAATAATGTATTAAACTTATCTTGAGTGTTAGTTGGATGTGTTTGGACTATTAATTTATGCGCTACTGCGAAGAGTTGCGAGCGTAGATGCAATCGCTTTTGCGCGCTGCGAACCTAGCGCGTACCCTTTGCTGCGGGACAAAAAACCGACACCGATCAGGGAGCCGAGCGAAACGCGAATGCAAAGGCGCGAAACCATCTACACTCGCGTTTCATGGCTTTTGCGGCCATTCGCGGCGCGAGTGTAGAGCGGGCTTTACATGTGACGAGAGCTGGGTACATTATGAAACTAACACGCGTCATGCCTATTGGATTCCTCGCGGGCAAAACCCACCAGCCCAGCCTAAACTTAATGAACACGGTCGTAAGATTACGCTGTCTGTTTTCTGGGATGGCAAGGAATGATTTTCTGGGAACTCCTCGAATCTCATCAGACTATTAACGCCAATCTGTATACGCAGCAGCTTCGCAAACTAGCAGAGATGTTAAAAATTAAGCGGCCAAAACGACTTAGAGCTCAACTTTTGCATGACAACGCACGACCTCATTGCGCCAAGTTAACACATAAACAGCTGGAGGAGCTAGGATGGCTGACTGTTCCACATCCACCGTATAGCCCGGATCTTGCGCCTTCAGACTTTCATTTATTTCGAGCTCTTAAATTTCATTTACTAGGAAAAAAAATCGAAAAATCTGGAAGTATTAAAATTGAACTTGAAAATTTTTTCGAGTCCCAGCCTGCCTCATTTTGGGAGAAGGGTATTCAAATTTTGCCCAGTAGATGGCTGACTGTTGTTGATAACGAGGGAGACTATATAATTGATTAAATGTATTTTTTATTCATAAAAAATATTAATAATAATTTGTCTTTTAACTGGCGATAATTTATGAGACAACCTAATAACATAATTGCAACTGTTTACCAATACCAAGTAATAATTCAAACGCACTTCCTAGTCAATAAACACTTCGTACCTATTATTCATAATGGAGCGACGTTACACGTAACTGTGTCTGTCACACTAACACCGTACGCGTACTAGCTGTCTCACTTTCTCCAAGCTAGACAAAGCGACTCCTTGCGACACGACGTCAGCGGATGCCGCGGGGCCAGAAATATATGCAGCGGTGTGGGGAGGCGAAAAAAGGGATCTTCTATTAAGGTGAATGCTCCAACCAGCCCGCGAAATTCAAATTTTCTTACGTTTTTTGCAATTTGCAGGCCAGTGCTAGGTTGTATGTTGATTAAAATATTATTCGCGACTGTAAGACATATGTAGTTACAGAATTATAAATAATCATCAAAATCATTAATACAACGCTCTAAGTTCATAAAGCTGTAGGAATGACTTTTTCTGTTTTTTTTTTATGATTATAATTCTGTAACTACATACGTCTTACAGCCGCGAATAATATTTTAATCAACATACAACCTAGCACTGGCCTGCAAATTGCAAAAAACGCAAGAAATTTTGAATTTATGCGGGCTGGTTGGAGCATTCCCCTTAATGATGAAAAACTTACTGTTAATTTATCTAACCTACGGCTTATCAATAAATATATATATATAAAAAGACAAATACGGGCTTTTTATTTATAATTATACAAAAAAGGGCTACCTCTTTTTAGTAGTAGGTATTCATCACACATTTCATGAACTATTTATTTTTTTAAACATCAGGACCAATCAAATTTTGGGTCAAAGACCTGGCAAATGGCAAATATCTGGATATTTGCCATATCTTTCGTTCACACATAAATTACTGAATGTATTTTAATGAAATTTAGAATGGAGAAGATAGCTTACCTTGGAATAGTACTTAGGCTACTATTTACAATGTACTTAATCATGTGTAAGGTCATAGAAACAGCTAGTAGAATATAATCCAATAACAACTTTATTTTATTACTTATTACTTTTCTACTTCAGTGTACTCAGGCACAACACGTGTGAACCGGTTAGTGAGTAAAGTAAAGAAGGTCATCGATATGTATGAATCCGTCGCTTTTTAGTAGTCATTCAAATTTGGCCGGATAACCAGCCGTTGCTTACATATTTTGGTTTTTTGTTAATATTTACTTAATGCGAAACATTCCAAGCTGAATATTTTCACCATATATTTTTGACTAAGGGCACACGATTTTGGTTTACACCTACACATCTGGGATTGAGCCGGTTCCTTGTATTTTGCCGTCAAAGTTATGACACCATCGTTTTGACTTTTAGCAAGATTATTCAAAAACGCATGCATGAACAGTTTTGAAACTTTGTATGGTTATTATTAGCGTCAAGAAGGACCGAATACAGTTTTCAGCGAACTTATAACTTGTCTCATTTAAGCGCTGCGATGTTTTTTCGGATTTTCATTTAACCGCGATAACTTGAAAACCATAAATATTTTCTTAAATCTAATTGGGGCACAAAGGGGCACACATTAAGAGCTACTCGTGCATGTTTATTCTACAGGGGCACATGCAATGGTTTTAGAGATATACGATTCATCAAAACGTTACTCCAGCAGGAAATGCAATATCTCGAGAACCTGAAGGGGCACAGATTTTATTTTTGGGGGCACATAATAGCACACATATAAGCTCTCTGGCCATGCACAATTTTTCTCTCTCCGATCATTCGTTTAGAATTTTCCTGCTAGAAAAACGTTACCCTAGCAAGAATCGTTTTTTCCGTTTTTTTCCAAAACGACAGGGGGCACACATTTTTTATGTGGGGGCACATTTACAGCAAATAAGGCACAAATTATACGTTCTACTCATATAACCCTAGGAGACACTTTCTTGCTGGGGTAACGTACACGTTAGTAACCAAAGAATAAAATACATGCCACAATAATACTATTTTAACTAAATAACTAAATTGAATAATTAAAACACATAAAATCAAATTGTGAAATAAATTCATAACTTAAACATTAAAACTTAAACATTTACATCTTTTCTTATTCTTCTTCTTTTCTTTATTTTTCTTCTTTTTTTCCTTTACTTTTCTTTTTTTTATTATTATTACTTGGGCGTTATTACGACACATCACTATAACTGCTCTATTCAATGTCTCTGTGATTCAGTTATTTTTTCACGTCCTTACTACCACTAGACCGTACTTCAGCACAAAAAACTAGTTTCTCCGGAAACAAAGCAGGAAACCAGCGCATGTTATTCAATAATGGAACTCGTCGATTCAAGGGAACGCTTGAAAAAACCTGCCATTGCAATTTTCTGCGCCAACCTGAAGTAAAGCGAGAGAGCAAGCTATGCATTCTAATTGTACACACAATGAACTCTTGCTGCCTTCTCCTTACCAATCTTAATTCACTGCACAATACGTAAACAAGAATAGTTTCGCTCTTTTAACTCGACTTGTTCGACTCTCTTTGTAAATCTCTCGAAATTGGCGTGAGGATGTTTATTTTTCCTGCACAAAGTGCTCACCCAATGACACATTAGGTACATGTTTGTAGAACTACCGTGCGATTCTGTAACCATCTCACCGTGAAAGCTTGGGTGAAGTGAGCGTGGAGTGAGCTGTCATTCGCTAGGGATTAACACTATTAAGTGCTCACTTCACTTATGATTTCACGGTGAGATTTTTACAGAATCGACCGGCTGGTATATTTAAGAATAGTGACACAATATGTAGTTTATTTGTAAACGATGGTTAAAGTTAAGTGACGTTTAAACGTCAAAAATGTATGATTAGTGACTGTATCATCGGTAACCTTAGTCAACGATTCACGTTCATTGTATTTGCGAAAGTTTGAACTGTAGTGCCTTTATCCAGCGCTCAAAATATTCCCATTGGCCAGCGATCTATCTTCTCATTGTGGCTCAGTGGCGCCGATTCCCTTGTTCACAACTAAATTTAAGTTTAGTGCATCTTTTTCTTTCTATTTCATTAAGAAAAGGACAAAAGAAAAATATTAGTGACGTATTTTTAGCAGTTAATTTTTTAATCACGTCTAAACTTGTCTATGGAGTATCTTAATTTGACAAGAATAAACTAATATTTATCTTCTGTAAAGATGCACTGAACTTAAACGTAGTTAAGTTTGTGAATAAGGGAATATGCAATTAGCAATGTTGTCGTTATATCATACGAAACAAGCGTGATGACCAAATGACAATATACAGCGTGCCTTTTTTTTACCGTCTCCAATTTTTTGCAGTGTGTTGCACCCATGAATATGAATATCTTTCACTATGGAACCAACTCTGAGATCACGAAAAAAAAATCTGCTGTTTCATAAATTTTGGTCAAGTAGGTATTGAACTTTTGTATTAAACAGCTGATTTTGTTTTCGTGATTTCAGAGTTGGTCCCATAGTGAAAGTTGTTCATATTCATGAGTAGAACACCCTGTAAAAATTTGGAGCCTGAAAAAAATCATCCAGTATAACCAGGGGTCAAACTCAATAATAAAACACTTAACAAAAGCAGAAAAAAAAATGTCTTATCTTTTCTCTGAATCATTCGTTTTAAAACTTATGAGTACCTACACAATATATGTCTATTAATAACTTCGTCAAGTCAATAGACCTGACAAGTCTCAATAGATTTTCAACATGAAAACAATGAAAGATAATATAACGGATAGAGAAATTTTCATTACTCCAGCGTCTTTTCTACTCCACAACGCAATAGCTTAAGAACGGATAACAGCTGCAAAAGTTTAATGAATACTAGAAAACAAATTCCCGTTAGTTTCCTACAAACTAAGTTATCGGTTGCCAGCACTAAGTTTCTAGCTTCGATCGAAATCAATTTGGAAACTGCACGAAGTTTTTAGAGTAACTCTTATCAAGAGTTTGAGGAAGTTGCCAGGGGAGACGCTCCGACGTAAACTAATTTGTCATCCAATACGTTACACACGGAAAATCTGATCGAAATATACGGTTTTGGGAGTTTCTGTCCCCAGTGTAGTTTCTCGAGAGAAGTATTTCGTTAAATGTCAACAGACTTAATAAGTTTAAAAGGAATTTAAATATGTTTTGATGCGATTAACGTTCAGATTTTACGTATACAATAACAGCAGCAAAAAAGGTTGGGGTACCTACACGTTGGTAAAAAAAAAGAGACGAAAGTAGAACATTTATATTTTAGATGCCGTGGTTAGGCACTTTAATTTTATCTTGGTGTAATGACACCTGACGTCAATAATGATTCACAGATTGTTTATTACTGTAATACATGTCAGGGCCATTATTATCTTGTTCTCGTTTAATACCTAATGCATATTCAACTCGGAAAGGACTACTGAATTATGTTTTATTTAATTGTCCACTAAACCAATAAAAGATCACGCGTTTCTGCGCATGATCTTCTACATACAAATTCAAGAAAACCGGCCAAGGCCTTGGTGAAGGGTTTCATACTTAGAATGAATGTTTACGCATACTCCGTATCAATGTTATTAACCGCAAAAGTTTGTCATCATCAACACCTAGCATTTTCCCAACTACATGGGGTCGGGTATGGTATCATAAAGCATTGAATTTTTAATAAATACCCCTTTCTTTCCAATTTTCATCGATACAGTGGAAGTTGTCTCTGAGTATGTAAGTATAATGGGTGTATAACATTCGTAGGGACGGACAGACGGACGGATTAACAAACGTATCGAAATTATAATTTATAATAGGTTTTCTAAACATTCTTTCCAATTTTCATCGATCAAGCAAACAGTCTCCGAATAAAATGGTTGCGTAACGTCCGCGCTGATGGACAGATGTGTCGAAATTTTACGGTGTCCATTTTTTTCATTGGACTACGGAACCCTAAAACAGGTCTATCTAATGTTATCTGTGCAGTCAGAGGTCATTTTGCCAATATATAATAAATAAAGCAGTATACTTTTCGGATGTGGTGAAACATATCGTATCATCAACCATGTGGCAACTCATAATTCTGTCAGTGTTTTTAACTACTGCAAATGCGGACATTCAAAATTTCTATGGAAATTGGACAGCAGTGATGCAGTTCCCCGACAATCTGACCATACCGACGTGTTTAAAATATACGCTCTCCAAAGAAAATGACCTACAATGTCAATGTGCCGACGGAAAAACCACAACAGTCTTAGATTTTAACTATATAGAATATTCCACTGGACAGAAAACCAAGCACTTTCCAATTTTTAAGAAATCATTCCCAGTCCTTGAAGCAAAGACTCCTGAGGAAGTCATAAACTCTTTGAGTGTCTCTTGCACATGTGGCGGTGAACATCATCTCTTCCGTTTGGCTATAAGAAGGATTAATGAGGACTACTTCATACTATACCAAGCTCATACTGGTAATAAGGACTACTACAGTTCGGCGGAACCAAACGAGGCGATTGTCCAGGCAAGAACTGTTCAAACTACTTCTGAAATCCAGAAGATTGTAAACCAAGTGCAGGATTTGAGCGGAAGACGCGGAAAAGTAATATGTTCATCAGCTTAGTGCTTTCATAAAATTGATGCTTATACGCGTGAAAAAATTAGGTAAGTACTTACGTATTATGAGAGTGTTGTGTCCGTAGTTTATTTTATATACTTAAATATTGAACATGGGTGAACTTGACATAGATTTAAGAAAAACTATTTTTCATTTTTTTGTTTTTCATTATTAATATATATCGTGAATGGCACTTTTTTACGAAGTACCTGATGGGATCAGAAAATCTTTTGTTTGCCCTCTATTTCACCTTCGCATCGCATTGTATAATATAAATCCATAAGATAAATCTGTACATTAAATAAAGAAATCTTCAAGTTAAACGCGATCTTCTTTATTCCCATTAGTATTTTTTTCTCGGATATGTTTTCTAACGAATTATTGCACCCTAAAACAACTTTCGCACATCAAATCCTAGTTACATATTTACAAGTTAAGCGAATTTTAAGTTCTATTTAGATACAAGAGACTCTTGGATCAATTTGAAGAAAATCAAGTTGACGGCATAAATATCTCAATTACAAAGTTTCTTTTTAACTTATATCAGCTGCAGAACAAAACATAATCCGCCTATAATGTCACACAGGCCTCCTCTCTTCGAGAGAGAGTGGGTTGTAATGTACAGACGCCAGCACATCAAGCTACTACAATCTGTCAGATTTCTTTAATAGATTTTCAACTTTATCGCTAAAGTATAAGGTTCAAAGTTGATTGAGAAAATCTGATAGTTTCGGGTAGCTTGATGTGCTGGCGTCTGTACCACGCGCGCCCAGTGCGGGTTGGAAGATGTCAGCTGCGTCAAAGTGGGCATAACTTTCTAATGGGAATGTGTTACCTTTCATCATTTTATGTTACTCAAGAATTTATTTGTATCTAATAAATATAACGTACCTAAATCTGCCAGACCATACCTACTTACATTAAATTTAACCAATTTTTTTGGAACTAAAGTATAGATTAGATTTGCAGCACCAGTACTAAATAACATAAAAAGCTATACTATTGAAATACCTACCGTTGCGTAAGCGCTGTATTAATTTTAACTGTACCAAAACAAATGCTGGCCAGTTCAGTGCTCGACACAGATCTGCAGTCACAGGACGTGCGCAGGAACATAGCGCATTTATCGCGAATAACATAATTGACGTCGAATAATAGACTAGTGCATTATATCGAAATCACGCGACAATATTGCAACCAGTGCAACATCCTGCATTTGAACTAAATTCTAACTAACGAGCATACACACAATAAACGATGCTCTCGCAATCTCTTATTTGTATTGTTCTTATTAAATTCTCTTTTGCTCAAGTAGATGGGACATTCTGGTGGTTAAACGACAAATTAGCCAGCATCAATGGTGTAAAACCACCACCTCCAAAATTTGAAGTTTTGACTGAATTCGATACAGATGAAAGTGCAAAAATCGTATTCAGAGATGATAATCTAATTACTGATAGTGTTGTGAAATCTTCAGAAAGTATTAGTATGAGTAAAGCTGATGTCGATAAAATAAGTGATGAAGTAGTTGATCACAATTTTATTAAATGGCCTGAAGAAGAGAAGAAAGTTTTTAATGGTAACGTAGTCAATAACAGTATTGAAGAGCTACAATCTGTTGAAGAACGAACTGATTCACCTGAGATGGGCGATAAATTCATATTTAAGTTTCCTGAAAATGATTTATTTGTTTGGAAAGATTTAGTTAAAACTTCTACTGCTGTCATACCCACCACCGTAAATGAAAATAGTTCTGAAAACATTGTTACCAATAAAACTATTTTTTATAATGACAAAGTATCGTTTAATATGAATTACAAAGAAAAACTGTCTGAAAATATTTGCACTTTTATGAAAAAGAGTGAATGCAATCGGAACAACGGACTCGTTTTGGATATCAAGTAAGTTCATTTATTAATTACTCTATTTACACACTAAACAGGCGCTGATAATATCCTCTGTGACCTTAATTTATAAATAATATAATAAATTTGTTTTGTCAAAGAGACACAAGGAAAATAAACTCTGAACACTACAAAATATGCTGCGTGCTGCCGTTAGAAAATAAAAACCATGATGAATCAAAAATATATTTCCCTGATACAATAAGGAAGATTAAACGCCCAAAAAGATCGAATAAGGAAAATGTTTCCCAAAAGCAAAGAGACGTTTTGTTACAACGAAAACATACACACAAAAGCCACAATTCTAAGCCTTCTACACAGACAAAGATTGCTACACCAGATTATGACTATGACGACCCCTATTGGAATGTCAAAAATGTTAAGCATACGAACAAGCAGAAACAAGAGTCGAACACAAGATACGATTACACCTCAGATGATTATGTTGAAGATTATGAATTAGAAATTCCAAAACCAGGCCTTACTGGTCTGTATTCTGATTATGGACAAAGTCCCCCTGATTGGGCATTTTTCAACAAAAATAAGGGCTCAAGTTACGGAGGCACCGACGATTATGACGATAATGACAGTGGCGCATTTGGATATTCTACTATCGACCCTAGAGCAGGTATTTTTCTAAACTATGCATTATATAAACATTTCGGTAGCTTGAAATAACTAATCGACATTATCTTAATTTCAGGGAATGAAAAGAAATCAAAACCACGCGGTAAACCAATAAAACTAACAACAGCCCCAGATGAATCGAACTACGATGCTGAGAGCCAAACCATCAGCTACCAATCCAACCCAAACTTCAACGTTTTACAAGACTTTAAACTCCTTAATTTGATGAGGAATAAAAGCAAGCAGCCATCTTTAATAGCAAGAACCTCAACCACTGAAAGCTTTGCAGACGATAGCAAGGAATCATTAGTGGACGGATCTTTTGATACGAGCTCTGATTTAAATGATGACGATTTTGAAGATCGCCAGTTATTTAAAAATTGTGGAAAGACATCAAAAGCAGTCGGTTTAAAAAACAAAGGTGATTATATTTTTGATGATATTTTAAATATTAGGGACGCAGTTACTAATAGTACAAAAGGTAGTCCACATAAGGTAACTCACAACGCGCCACCCAACAGGGCGCAGATGACGCGCGTGATTATTTTTCATATAAATGTAATAAAACTGGGGAATTTGGCTCCGGTTCCCGCGCCTTGCCACGTGGTGCGGGAAACCTGTTGTGGATATATAAGAGACCATTTCAGAATTTGTAACCCCAAGGACGTTTAATAAATAAATAAATGTAATTCTTATTCTATTCTTAATTCCTTACAGGTAAACAGATAGGCGACACAGAAAACGGGTCGCATCCTTGGTTGGCACTAGTGGTACCAACTCGCAAGATAAATACCGTACAGTGCTATGCGACACTCATTCATCCCAGAGCGGCTATTACAGCTGCCGACTGCGTTCATAGGTAACCCTGCAACCATTCTTGACTTTTCATGTGACTATAAGCCGTTGGGCCGATAGGAATTTCCATCGGCGAAAGTGATAAACTTCCATACAAACTTTTTTTTCCGTTTTAACACCTTCAGGAGATGACTTTTCAAACCTTCACCATACCTTCGTTTTATAATAAACTTAATGCTTCTAGAACAACTGGTGGCAGCGAATGGATGTATTTATAACTTTTATTAAGTAGAAAATAATTATTCGAGGGGCCCGTGGCTAAATAATAACAGCTGCACAGGTCGATCGATCATGTTAAGCTACGCTTGCCGCGGTTGGCCCGTGGATGGGTGACGATCTTTACATACCGAGACCCCTCCGTGCCTCGGAAAGCACGTTAGTTAAGCCGTTGGTCCCGGCTGTCATTCGTGGATCTTTGACAGTCGTTACGGGAATTCAGAAGCCCGAAAGTCTGACAACCAGTCTTACCTAGGGGTATCGTATTACCCAGTAACTGGGTTGTCGAGGTCAGATAGGCTGTCGCTCCATGTAAAATACTGGTATTCAGCTGCATCCGGTTAGACTGGAAGACGACCCCAACATGTTGGGAAAAGGCTAGGCAGATGATGAGAAGACAATTATTTAGATTAGATTATAAATGTCGATGACTATAAGAGTAGGAGAAGACCAAAGAAACGATGGATAGACTATGTTATTGATATGATTTGGTTAGAAAGGGGGTGACTACCGAGATGACGCCTAATAGAGAAGTATGGAAGAAAAAGACATGTTACGCTGACCACAAATAAATTGGGAAAAAGGCAGGAGAAAAAAAAATAGATTATTTATATAGATCAGGATGGTAATTGCGTAACACTATCAGCAGCAATGGGTTTCAGTTTGACAGCTCAACAACATTCATTGCATTATTTACGTTGTTGAGCAGACAAATTTTTCGAACATATGGAGCAATGGATTTAGCAATATGCTTCAAAATTATTGAAATTGAGAGTAATAGTGTATTACGCAATTAGGGTGCAGTTGCATTAATAGATTCCCGATTAATTCTAATAAGTCTAAAAGTCATGGCAATTTAAGTGTAAAGGCCAATAATTTTAATTCGTAGTAGTGCCATCGACTGATCACGATTTGAGTCATTATTATTTAAATTATTTATCACTAATTTAGTTGCATGCCCTTCAAATATTTATGTGTACTTTGGATTATTGCGAATGTGAGTAATAGCTTCTTAATTATGACTAGATACACATTAAATTATTAAGAAAAGTATAGTCATACGTACAGACATTTTTTTTTTTTTCATTTATCTTCATCATCATCTGCCTAGCCTTTTCTCAACTATGTTGGGGTCGGCTTCCAGTCAAACCGGATGCAGATGAATATCAGTATTTTACATGGAGCGACTGGACTGCCTATCTGACCACCACAACCCAGTTGCTGGGTAATACGATATTCCTTGGTAAGACTGATTGTCACACTTTCGGGCTTCTGGCGACCCGTAACGACTGTCAAAGATTCACGAGTGACAGCCGGGACCAACGGTTTAACCCTTAAATGCATAATGTTGCCATATGGCAACAAAGCACATCATTTAATTTTTTTAAGAATGTGATAGCTGTGAGTTTCTGAACGCACCTCTTTTTGTCAAAACAATATAAATACTCTATGAATATTAATATTATTGTATAATTATTATATATTTATTATCTAAATTCTATAGATAAATACCTATACAGTAGCATTTTTTGCAATACGATAAAATAAATCATGCATTTAAGGGTTAACGTGCTTTAAGAGGCACGGAGGGGTCTTGATATGTTAAGATGGTCACCCATCCACGGACCAACCGCGGCAAGCGTAGCTTAACTTGATCGATAGACTCGTGCGGCTGTTATTACTTCGCCACAAGCTCCTATCTGTATCTATAGCTATTCATGGACGTATAAAGAGCCATCATCGAAATATTACGAAATTTTAAGAGCATCGGTGGCCATGTGATAACGGACGCGACTTACAAGTTGTAGGTCGTAGGTTCAAACCCTGCACTCAAAACGGTGAAGAAAACATCGTGAGGAAACCGGCATATCCTAGAACCAAAGACATGTGACATCTACCAACCCGCACTGGGCCCGCGTGGTGGATTAACCCTTCAATTCCCATAACATTTTTGCCTTTCTTTTTCACTAAAATAGCTTAAACACATTGGTTTAGAATAAAAACAAATAAAAGTAAAAAATAACTCTCACCCTTATTTTTTTATGGACATGTCACCTACAGGTGACACGGTATATTTTCAGCGTTGTAGCGATGATACTATAAGTTATTAATATCGCAAATTGCGTTTGTATTATAGCTTATTTATTCATTTATATTTATTTAATAAGAAAAAAAACAATACTTACGGTTTGGGCATTTTTATTTCACTTTATATCGCAAGAAATGACACAAGCTCAGAATGCTCCAATTACGCGCGAAACAAACGAATGAATTTCACAAATGACGTATGGTGGGTTTTACCAAAAGAAAATAATGAAAAGTCCTACTAATTGGCTTAGCTACAATAGTCGCAGAATTAAAAAATAAAATATCTGTGTGGTAGAAAAAAATGTTAAACTTCTGTCACCTACAGGTGACACTGGGAGTTGAAGAGTTAAGGCCCACTCCCACTCACCGAGCGGAGGCCAGCAGGCTATTGCGTAACACTGTCAGTAGCAATGGAATTCATTTTGACAGTTCAACAACATTCATTTTGTTATTTACGCTGTTGAGCAGACACATTTTTCGAACATATGGAGAAATGGATTAGCAATATGCTTCAAAATGATTCAAATTGAGAGAGTGCTGTGTTCCAACAGTGGGAAAATAAGGTGTAGGCTATGTTATGCCAATTTTACACAGGGGTCTAACTTGACTAATCCTCGTTTTCTCTCCACTAGGAGTTCTCCCGGGGACATCACACTAATCGCTGGACTTTGGAACCTCAATGAGAGGTCGCGTTTGAGAAGCCGCGTCATTTCCTACCGCTTACATCCCCAATATAAGCACGACGGGCTTCACAACAACCTCGCTATTTTGGTGAGTCATTTACTTCTGAATAGACACATACAACTTTACTATCCATCCATTTTGTTAGTAGCTAGAACACACGACAACACCAAGGTATGGTATATAAGGTATACAAGGTACAATGAGAAGTCATTTTAAGCCTCGGGCTTACACTAGGGGACATTTTTTGTCCCGCAACATGATGCGCAACACTCAATCTACGTGTCGCTGCAACGTTGCAAAGTGTCCCGCTACAGGTTCCGCAACATTGTACAGACGCCAGCACATCAAGCTACCCGAAACTGTCAGATTTTCCTAATCAACTTTGAACCTTATGCTATAGCGATAAAGTTGAAAATCTATTAAAGAAATCTGACAGATTGTAGTAGCTTGATGTGCTGGCGTCTGTACGTAACGCGGGACATGTTGCTTGCTACCGCTCCGAGAGCGAGCGCACGTCGCGACATTCTCTCGGGACATTCACGTAATTGTCGAGCGCCATGTTCCGCAACATGTCACTCCATTTGTCCCCTTGTGTATTCGAGTATTTATGCTGGAAATGTATTGGTTGATGTCGCCGTGCGTACATACAGAAACAACTTACAACATACTTAGTAGTTGTTGCTTTTTACTAGCAAGTGTCAATCATTACAGTTTTAGCCTTAAGGTGCTCCCTCACCAGGAGCATTCGCTTGTAATGTAACATTTCAATTTCGATTTTGAGGATTACATTACAATACTACCTCCCTGACTGATGAGCATTCGCGTGTAATGTAACATTATAGCTTCGTCTTTGAGCATTACATTACAATACTACCTCCCTGACTGACGAGCATTCGCGTGTAATGTAACATTACAGATTGCGGGGCGGGGAGCGCTCTGCGGCCCGCCGGACACATTTAATTACAAGTAGAGCGCATTGATGTTACAAGTTGTATCAAGGTATTACACATCGTATCATTACAAGGTGCGCATTGTAATGCTCGGTTCTCCTCCTTCACTGATGTAATACTCGCTTTGTATCATTACAAGGTGCGCACTGTAATGCTCGGTTTTCCTCCCTCACTGATGTAAGGCTCGAATCTGTAACGTTACATTACAGGCGAATGCTCCTGGTGAGGGAGCGCCTTTATGTTAAACAGAAAAGACACACAGCACATGATGTGTGTTCGACTTCAGCCTATGTTTTTTTTTTTTTACCTTCGTGTACACACGAGCGACGCGCGTCAACGGCAGATGCAACGGCTGCCGCTGACACGCGTTTGCGGCATCCATGCGGCGCCCATGCCGCTCGTGTATTTGAGCACCGTAATACAAATGTTACAGTAGCCTGTAAGGACAACACAATATACCAATTTCATGGTATAAATTTTTAATAACCAGACGATAAAAATTAATTTAATTATGGTACGAACACAATGAACCACCTTTATGAATTGCTATGTTTTAGCTTGATGTTATTTAATAATAAACATTTTTGAAGTTTTTCAATTAATGGGGAATCCACGAGTGTTAAGAGGAATGGGATATTAATGGGTCTGGGGTGATTAAAGGGAAGTGTATAGCGGGACTAAAAGATTACGACAAGAGAAAAATATGTGAAAAATGTGGAACGTTTCACGATTTTGCATGTCATCCTTCCATCATCCGGCACTCACGAGCGACACGCGTCACGGCTGCCTCCGCCGCTGACGCGTGTCGCTCGTGTGTACGCACTCTTATGTCTATGATGACAAGCTAAAACTTTAGCTACACTCACGGACTAGAAAAAAAAGAAGGACTCCGCGCCACGCATATCGAAAGTGAAGCACAGTAAGGGTGCCGGACCGTTTGTACAAACGTGCATCACGCACACATTTACATCATAGAAAGCCGGCTGGCCGCCATTACGCGACAAGACGGCGTCTTTGTAGGTACTATTTACGTGAAGTAATAAAATAAAATAATGCCATCTTGTGTTTTGAAAACGTGTAAAAATAATTCTACATCCCAGAAAAACTGTCAAGGAATAACATATCACAGTTAAGGCACAATTTTACTTGTTGATTTATTGTATTTTTGACATTAAGACATTTGACATAAGTGTTGTCAGAAAATAAATGGTTAAGTGTCCCGAGAGATTGGGTAATTTTTTTTTTTTTTTGTGTTCTTTGTCATTTTTTTGCAAGTATTGACTATGATTCTTTTTATAGATTTCCTACAGCAAATCATTCATGGAACAATGATTGGATTATAATAATAAGAAACTACAGATGTGAAGACCATTGCGTTCCGTCGAAAACAAGCGTGATATGCTGTATACATTTTGATACAAATCATCAATTGGCGAGGGTTCTTAGATTGGAACGGATTAGCGTGCTTTTGTAATGTTTCTTGGATCGATAAAGAATGCAGTGCGGGTTAGTGAGTGTATGTATGTGTTGTGAAGATTCTGATTAAATCATTTGAATAAATATTTCAGTTTTATTTTCTACAGAACGTTAAATAGTTTTCTTATTATAGGTAAAATACACCTTGTGTGTTTTAGTTAAGTAAGCTTTAATACCCATCCCCCTATCTTCCTAATCGGTAATTCAAGACAATCAATTGAATTACGTATTCTACAGCAGCGTTTTTCTAGTCATCCATACAAAATAAACACTTAATTTTGAGTTTTCACTAATATATTTTTGTAATTTCAGTTAAGTGGACTTCTTATATCGCTTTATTGTAATAAATGAATACACTGTCCAAATATTTAAAACATGGGGAAATTTTCATTCATCTGGAATCCCTCAAATCACGCACACATAGACCGGTAGGGTGCTTCACTTTCGATACGCGTAGCGCGGAGTCCTTCTTTTTTTTCTAGTCCGTGGCTACACTATCATGAGATATTGAATCATTTTTTCATTCTCAGTATGTATGAACTAAACTTATGTTTCTCTTTAGCACTGGAAGCGACCCTTTAGACTTGGAACAAACTTGCTGCCAGCCTGTCTCGCTGACCCTCAATTGGGAGACGAATGCTTGTTCATTGGATGGGGCGGATTTGATCAAGGTAGGTAGAAAAAAAAAACACATCTTATAAACATAAGGGTAGTGGCCTCCAAAAGTTTGTTGACATTTTTCCACTTCAGCTATGACACACTACATTATGATTTAAAATTCTAGTGATCCAAATGTTTGAACTGCCATAACGTTTTTATTAGTATGGTATACGTAGTTATTCAACCTTTGACTTATCATAAAAAATAATCAAGCCGGTCAGTTCTGGTTCTGTGAAAATCTCCCCGTGAAAACTTCTGTGGAGTGAGCTGTCAGTGTCATCCCACTGATGCTAGGGCATTGCTAGGAATTGACCAAGCAAACATTTACAAGCATAGTCGAGATTTTAATAATATTTTTTTTTTTGCTAATTCTATTGATCATTTTATATAATTTCAAAGCTTGTATTTTAGTTTTCAAAACGCACGTTTAATCCCACGTAGCTTGTGGGGCGTGATCACTTCACCCGATTCACGAAATGTGGATTGGGTGAAGTTATCACACTGACTCGTCAGGACTACTCTAGGAAAAAAACGAAAAAAACGACATTGAGATTCTGAG
Organism: Eremobia ochroleuca; assembly: GCA_949629135.1. Lineage (NCBI taxonomy): Eukaryota > Metazoa > Arthropoda > Insecta > Lepidoptera > Noctuidae > Eremobia > Eremobia ochroleuca. Next base: position 1,613 of record CATIVS010000013.1, on the reverse strand, counting down.
TTTCTGTTTTGATATTTTATTTTAAAACCTCACAAAATAATAATATTTTGACCACAAAAATACTAGCGTTGAAATTATATAAAATGATCAATAGAATTAGCATAAAAATATTATTAGTCAATCCCCCGTATCAGGTGGAATGACACTGACAGCTCACTCCACGCTCACTTCACCCGTTTTCACGGTGAGATGGTTACAGAATCGTACTGCAGTTTTATTTATTTTATTTCATTAAGAAAAGGACAAAAGATAAATATTAGTTTAGTCCTGTCAAATCAGTCAGCGCCTGACGTAAATTGACGTATTTTTAGTAGCCAATTTTTTAATTACGTCTAAACTTGTCTCTGGAGTATCTTAATTTGACAGGACTAAAGTAATATTTATCTTCTGTCCTTTTCTTAATGAAATAGAAAGAAAAAGATGCACTAAACTTAAATTTAGTTTACTTTGTGAACAAGATAATTGGCGCCAGTGACGCAGTGACTTGAATCGATTGTCATGGAAACGCTATATTGTATGAGCTCACTTTTCTCAGTATGGACACTTTTTCGCGTGAGTAAGTACCTTAGTGAAGGAAAATTTAACGATTTAAATCTTTGGGCAGTGGGGCTTGACTTTACGGTGTCAAAAACATTCTCTCTAGGAAAACACACCAACTTACTTTACCATAACGTTTTAGTAACGTCATTCACCGGTAAATTGCGGACGCTATATGGGCGGTCACCGCTCTCCTAGGAAACCGGAGCTGGGTATTTATGCTCGTGACTGTACCTGACCTACGGTTAGTGACAAAAGGCGACTCCTACACTTACACACGTTCTAAATTGACACAAAATTATTCGATAATCAGCATTTTAGCGTTTCATAAGTACATATTCGTTCATTTACATATCTGTCATACTTTTCTTCCGATTTTAATTAAATATTTAGGTCAATAGCAAAGTTTTTTTTTATTTTTTTTTATTATAAACGTTGCTACACACTAGGAATTCATACTGTACTGTGGGTGTATTTACAAACATTTAAACTCACATACACAAACAGCCAGACCCGGAACAACAGGTCATACAAATATTTGTTCCGTGCGGGAATCGAACCCACGACACGCAGCGCAGCAGTCAATCGCTTAACCACTGCGCCAACCGCATTTAGAACACTGAAGTGTTAATCTGACTTTTGTTGCTGACTGTACCAACTTACTTGGCTCAACGTCATTCAATGAGCTATCGGGCGATCTCAGCTGCCTTTTTGTTGGCCTAGAAGTCAAGCAAGAATACTAAACATGGGGTCCAAGGTTCCATTCCGGTTGGGCAAAGTGGTGGCTGTTACATGGGGTTATTCCGTTCATCCACCCCAAAAAATCCACCCTAAGATGGATACGCGGAAACGCATGTCCGAGAATCAACCGTAGGCCTAGTTGGATAAAAGGAATTTATAGGCATACGGTGGATTTTTTGGGGTGGATAAACAAAACAACCGATTACATGTGTGGAAACATCTAACTGGCCAAATGATGGTGTTGAGTCACAGGCTCTGCCTACCTCCTCGGAGAATCCAAGCGTGTTGTTAAGTTAGTAACAGGTACCTAATCGTAACAATAAAGTACAGTCAAA
>CATIVS010000012.1:0-16112 GCA_949629135.1 Eremobia ochroleuca | reverse complement strand
TCCCAACCGATGTTGATGGCTCGGAAATAGACGCACTAGCACCTTCTTCCTGTTCTGTCGATGATGCTTGAGGTTCTGGAACGTTTTCTTTAATACAGCTAGGCCAGTCAACTTCAGCTTCAAGCCAACTGCCATAATCTTGTCTAAAAAGTTCCATCTTTCGGTGGGCTGATTTCCAACGCTTTGCTACTGAGTTTATAAATCTTCGACAAAATTCTCGTAAAGTCATTTGATCTTCTTCACTTAGGCTGCAATTGAGTCGAGATACTACAGCCTCGAATAAAAGATTGTAATCACATGTTTTTTCTAAACTTTGTAAAATAACAAACAAGTCCAGATTGGTTACGATACTTTCCATGTTTAAATATCAATTAATGTTGTACTAACTTTCAATGCGTAAATCAAACTGCATTAATTCGGTTTGCACTTCCTTATATACGGTGAAGTAGACATACCTAATTTAGTAATTACCCTCAAAACGTTAACTTAATACTCTTGTCGTTAGCTAATTAGTAGCTAATATTCTACCCATTAGAAAACTTCCTAATGTATTTCATATAATTTCATAATAAAGGTAGCATTAAAAATCTTAAATGATTGCACCTAATTTACTAATTACCCTCAAAACGTTAACTTAATACTCTTGTCGTTAGCTAATTAGTAACTAATATTCTACCCATTAGAAAATTTCCTAATGTATTTCATTTAATTTCATAATGAAGGTAGCATTAAAAATCTCAAAAGATTGCATTGTCCGGTAATTATTATTATTGATGATGACGTAAAAATATCGATTAATGCAAAAAAAATATGAATTATTTTTAAGTCGTTTAGTAATTTTATGGCATTAACTAATTGACGTCTTCAACTAGTTAATACCCGATTTCGTGATTACCTTCTTTGTTACATACATGTTCACCGTATATATTTACGTATTAATTGAATAAATAATATCTTCAAGATATTTTATTTTAGGATGTATTCAAATAGTTTATATTTTTTGCCTCCTTTTAATATAATAAAATCTTATATTGAAGATATAATTTTTGTTAGCATTTCAATAATTAAGACTCTTACTATTTGGCTCAGCAGCCTATAAAGTCCTTACTACAGGGGCACAGGTCCACTTTCACCAAGAGTGAACAGAAATTAGAACAATTATAATTTAGACGTGACTTAGGTACTTCATATTACGTTAACCTTTACCTAAGATCGAAACATAGTATAAAAATAAAAATAAAAAAATAAAAATATTTAAGGATTTTTAAAAAATAAATCGCACCAGTGCCCGGGTTAAGTAGTATGCCCAAAAATCCTAAATAAATGGTAGTAAAAACACCTACGAGGAAATAAGGCGCAATCGTGCGATAGCTGAGTTATCGTCGATTTTAATGTCAACTCCATACAACATTTTCAAAAAAAAATTCTTTGTGAGCCGTTTGCAATCTTTTTCCGTAAATTTTATATTTATAAGCATATACTTAGTCTTCCGAAGCACATCCATGCAAAAAAACAGCCATTCAAAAAATTAAATGAAAATGTCTATGAAAGTTCATTTTCGGCCCACTGTGTGCCGGACCGTTTGTACAAACGTGCTTCACGCACACATTTACATCATAGAAAGCCGGCCGGCCGCCATTACGCGACAAGACGGCGTCTTTGTAGGTACTATTTACGTGAAGTAATAAAATAAAATAATGCCAACTTGTGTTTTGAAAACGTGTAAAAATAATTCTACATCCCAGAAAAACTGTCAAGGAATACAACACAGAACAACAGGAACATATCACAGTTAAGGCACAATTTTACTTGTTGATTTATTGTATTTTTGACATTAAGACATTTGACATAAGTGTTGTCAGAAAATAAATGGTTAAGTGTCCCGAGAGATTGGGTAATTTTTTTTTTTTGTGTTCTTTGTCATTTTTTTGCAAGTATTGACTACGATTCTTTTTATAGATTTCCTACAGCAAATCATTCATGGAACAATGATTGGATTATAATAATAAGAAACTACAGATGTGAAGACCATTGCGTTCCGTCGAAAACAAGCGTGATATGCTGTATACATTTTGATACAAATCATCAATTGGCGAGGGTTCTTAGGTTGGAACGGATTAGCGTGCTTTTGTAATGTTTCTTGGATCGATAAAGAATGCAGTGCGGGTTAGTGAGTGTATGTATGTGTTGTGAAGATTCTGATTAAATCATTTGAATAAATATTTCAGTTTTATTTTCTGCAGAACGTTAAATAGTTTTCTTATTATAGGTAAAATACACCTTGTGTGTTTTAGGTAAGTAAGCTTTAATACCCATCCCCCTATCTTCCTAATAGGTAATTCAAGACAATCAATTGAATTACGTATTCTACAGCAGCGTTTTTCTAGTCATCCATACAAAATAAACACTTAATTTTGAGTTTTCACTAGTATATTTTTGTAATTTCAGTTAAGTGGACTTCTTATATCGCTTTATTGTAATAAATGAATACACTGTCCAAATATTTAAAACATGGGGAAATTTTCATTCATCTGGTATCCCTCAAATCACGCACACATAGACCGGTAGGGTGCTTCACTTTCGATACGCGTGGCGCGGAGTCCTTCTTTTTTTTCTAGTCCGTGTTTACAACAAAGACATTTAAACATAATATCTTAAAATCTCTTTGATGTATGTATGTACAGACGCCAGCACATCAAGCTACCCGAAACTGTCAGATTTTCCCAATCAACTTTGAACTTTATGCTTTAGCGATAAAGTTGAAAATCTATTAAAGAAATCTGACAGATTGTAGTAGCTTGATGTGCTGGCGTCTGTACATACAACATTTCATGCAGAGTCAGCAAAGGGAAGCCACTCATGGGTCTTGTGTACTGGTCTCCGACTTTAATTGCTACTCTTTTGAATTGCTACGAGATTAATGGGTGATGGGTTCGTCTTCAGTATTTTTATTTAGGACGACATGACTGCCTGTCTGACCTCCATAACCCAGTTGCAGGGTAAGACGATACCCCTTGAGATAACTGGTTGACAAATTTTCGTACTTCCGGTAATGATTAAGACCAGTTTAAATGGTCTAAGGGTAATTAATGCAACGTGGTAATAAAAAAAAATCTTGGGGTCACTCGCGTACAAAGTTTTATTTAGGTATTTAATTTTGCAAAGTAGGTGAAGATTTTCTGAAGTCGGTGCTGACAACACTTATAATTTTCTCTATAAAATTATCCACCAATCGCCGTTTCTCATTGTAATCTCTCCATGGCATTTGTTGCCATATTGAAACTCTTGTAACATCAAAAGGTACGCACGACTACACATCAAGCTATACGTAACCATTACTTCTGATTGTACGAAAAACCTATACAATGCGAAGTCACTTAAAACTGCATCAAGTTACTCGAAACTGTCAAATTTTCCCAATCAACTTTGAACCTTATACTTTGACAATAAAGTTGAAAATCTCTTAAAGTTTGACAGATTGTAGTAGCTTGATGTGCTGGCGTCTGTACATACAATACAACATCCATACATTGTTCACTAGCTTTTCCCTGCGGCTTCGCTCGTGTATATGTCGAAAAATATCCCATGGGAACGTACTGCCGGGCTTAAAAGTACCCTATATGTTAATACAGGTAAATGTATGTATAATAATAATTCCATAATACTTTTTTCATATAACTTTATTGTTTTACGCGGCGCACGGCAGCAAAGTTCCCGGCATGGTATTTTCCAACATCATCAACATTCATTGTCATATTTCAACTTATTTACACAAAATCACGATGAATTATACACTTACACCTTCCCCATGAATCACTCCATCCATTGGTGAAAATCCTATGAAAATCCGTTCGACAGTTTTTATTCAAATTCAAATTCTTTATTTATATATAGTGATTCTGCGTAGCTATTCACAAACGTTGGAAATGGTGCACCAAATCGAACTGTTGAAGATGAATGCTATATTGCTATCGAGTGAATTCTATGTAGCTGTACTCAGTTTACGATCAGAAGCTACCTATAGTGTAGTAAGAAATGTATTTTTAAAAATATCTGATTGCAATTTTCTTAACTCTAAAATGGACGACATGGTTCCTTAAAACTTTATTTACTGACTGACACATCTCAACTCAACGGATCTCTCTATAAACAGACGATTGCAAAACCTACGCCCTTTTAAAGTCGGACAAAAATGATACTAATTTTAATGATATTCTTCCATCTTGTATGTATACATACAAAATACAATAGCAAGTGGCAACCCTGAACTCCCACTATTCACGCGCCGCATTTACCATAGACATACAAAATAATATCCTACAAACTACAACAATGCATTTACCCACATTTACCGACGTCGTCGTCGTCCGCTTATAGGGAAAAAAAAAAAAAAAAATAGTCTATGGTCGTCCGTCGTCGCATGGTGGCCATTTTGTTTGCAACAGTACTTCGTTACGGCAATACGTATTTTGTGTCGAGTCGAAGAAAACCTAGCTGTGTGATTTACTAATACTTTATGTATTCATTCCATTTGTACGTGAGGTGATTGCAGTAATTACGTGTGTTTATCGCCCGCAGTGCTGTGATATAGGCGATAACGTAAGTTCACTACGTGTTCATTTCTAAAATCTCGCCATATTGGTTATCCACGTAACGAATAGAGTTGAAAGTTAAAGTTTTTGATTATTTACAGTGATGTGCAGTTGAAGATTGTGCTTGGCATGGTGACATCAACGACCACGGTCGTCATTCAAGATGTCAAAAGAAATAGCGGAAGAGTATGCGTCGAGTTTGGCGGACCTAACCGTCAACAGCAAGCCGCTGATAAATATGTTGACGATCCTCGCGGAAGAGAACATCGACCACGCCGGGGTTATCGTTGAAACAGTGGAGAAGCACTTGGAGAAGGTGAATTTCAATTTTTAAAAATTAACGCGTGTGAGGTGCCGCGGGATTTATGCCACAGTCACGTGAGAGTCAGGGGAATAATGGGAAAGTGTGCTCAATATGATGACGCGCGCTCCTCGTTGCGTGCTTTACGTGTTTACTATGACAAGTGTGACTAATTCGGCCTCGTTGTAACCAGTCGAAGCTCTTAACAGGTATCTCCTACTAGATGTTCCAATTTCACAACATTTCCTCAAACAATGACAGCATTGGTCGTATATGTTTCTGTAAATTTTTCTTATCAAGTCCATAGTAGATTACAACAATCTTGTTTTGAGACAATTGGCTGCCTATCTTTGATGTTTGCTCAAGTACTACTGTACATTTCTAGTTGCAATGTTGCTTGGCTCATTGTTCCAATACTGATCTATTATTGATTCATAAATGATTGAATATTCCAGTTGTAAGACATAATCTTGAGAGTTCTACTTTTAGCAACACTTCTCGCCTAATTTAATTTAAAACATTGCATAATTTGACATACATTCATTTGCCTGCTAGTGTCACTGCCAATTCTTAAAACCTTAGAATAGACATTTATTTCATTCTTTTCAAGCCATATTTCATCATTCAGCATGCAAAATTAACCAAAAGCTAGTAGACCAGATCCATCAATCCAGAGCAATTCAGGCAATTCTTTTCTCTGATAAAAACTCAGTCACACTGTAGTATGTTTTATATATCAAAAACTCACAAAGTGCTAACTATAATAGTTTTAACACAATTGTAGTTTTGATAAAAGGCATATAATAATAGCAAATTATGGAACTTACCTAGATAACAGTATTTCCTTGTAGACCTGGCAAATGTCCAAATTACGAAACTTTGTAAAAGATGTGAGATATTACTTGGAAATGAGTTTAGGTAACATTTATGAGATATAAATCAATAGCAATCATGTTATTTCTTGTTGCAAACTTACAATAAACAATTAGGAGATACCTGTACCAAAAGATAATTACAGATAACACAATCTGCCTTCAAGGGTATGTAATCCTTATCTTTTTCAGTTGTATATTCAAGAAATTGTTCACAATAAAGCTTTTTGAAACTGAATTCTTATTTATTTTTCACTAATTAATGATTAAAAAGGTTGATAAAGCAAATTCTTGTCTTATTCTATCCCGTACCATTATGAAAGTGGGTGCCAACCTTTGAGGGAGGAGGCCAAGTGTGTACTTGGCCAGCCTGGGGTTTGGGACTAGAAGTTGTTTTTCCTCTACACAGGTGCAACCTGACATCAAGCTGCCTGTACTGTATTTAGTTGATTCCATAATCAAGAATGTTGGCGGAGCCTACACTTCGAAGTTTTCACAGAGCATTGTCAATATGTTTACACGGACATTCAAACAGGTAATTGTGAGTTAAATTGTCATATTTAAATGTTTTGTGAATTTGTTATAAATATTGTGGACATTCTCTAATATGAAATGTTTTCGCAGGTCGATGAGAAAATAAGGTCACAAATGTTCAAGTTACGGGAGACTTGGCATGATGTGTTCCCTGCTACAAAGCTGTATCAGCTGGATGTGAAAGTGAACTTGATCGACCCGGCATGGCCTATACAAGCACAGCCGCAGCAGTCAAATATCCACGTAAATCCAAATTTTCTGAAAAAGGTGTTTTTTAGTTGATTATTGTTTTGACATTGGTTTAGTAATGTGTTAGCTTGAGGCAATGGCCGCTGTTGGTATGAGGCTATCATAAGTGCTTACTGCATAGTATGTCCATCAGTAATCAGTATATTATCATTTTGTATGCTGTAATGTCCACTGCAGTATTTCCATTTGTCAGTAGTCTGGGATCTCATGCTTAAGTATACTGCCTATTTTATACCTTTGGTTCAATTACCCAGCATGAATTTGCCCCATACCATACATAGCCATGATTGAATGCAACTTGTGGTTGAGATATTCAAAACATTATTACGTAAGAATAATGGAAGCCATAATAACATTTTCATGAATTATCATAATTGTGAGTGACAAGACAGATTAGCCATAACATTCAACAACTATGGATAGGGAGACCTTTGGCCAGCCATGACACAGGAAAAGAAAATAAAAAAAAAAACAATAGACAAATACTAAAATTCAAAAGAAAAACAATCGCAAGATACCACTATGCCTTTCTAATCTCGATTTCTCTCAGCAGAATGTGCCCACCACCAGTACAACGGTTACGACATCGCCAGTCCCATCAGTTACGCCTGAGGAGGACGACAAAATGAGGAGCATCCTCGCAAAGAAGGAGCAAGAACTCATCATGCTGCAGAAAAAGAAGGTAGAAATGGAGCTAGAGCAGATGCGGCGGCAGGTTGAGATCGCTGAGAAAACACTCGTTAAAAAGGTAAGATTTTTCTATAACTACTGGCCTTTACCCACGGCACACATCGGACACTTCATACAACGCTCGCTAAATAATTACCTATTACTACTACATAACTAAATGACGTTTGTACACGTGCAAATGTGTGCGTGAACTTTAGTAGGGTTGGCTGGCGTGCGTAGCGTAAATAAAATATAGTTTAAAAAACATGCTTTAATAGCAAATCAAACTAAAAATCAATAAAATAACTTTCAATTTAAAATTCTAAATTAAGTTATGAAAAGAAAATTAATTTAATTGTAGAAAAGCGTGAAAAAAAAAATAGAAACATCCGAATTAATTGAATAAAACTTTTAAATCGCAAAATTGTGTGTTCGTGTCAGCCGTACAGCCCTTGCTAAAGAGTCTGCGATGAATACGTCGGAGTGAGGTGCGGTATCTGATATGAGCGCGGGAAAGGAAGTGTCCGTTCTGTACGTAGTACCATTATATATTCTGTGCCCACGGTTTTTCCCACTGGGACTGAGCAATTTTTCGGTTTAAAAAGTAGCCTATGTTGCTATCCAGCCCATATACTATCTTATGCAAAAGATTACATTGATCTGTTTCTCCATTGCTACCTGAAAGAAGACCAAACAAATTCGCATAAATATCAATTTAAACTTCATGTCAATGTTCTTAAATCATACATTGCGCGATCATCAATGTCAATTCTACCTTCATGCCGTGTTCCGGTGTTCTTCGAGCTCAACGTTACTTAAAACAATGGGCATCTGTGTTTAATTGAACGAAAATATCGTTCAATTAAACATGTTGTTATGGTGTGATTAAAGGGGATTGAAGATTTTTATATGGACCCTGGCATACCTAATATCGCGCTATTTTTTAACTTGATGCATAGGTTTCATGTGTGGCCGCCATTTTGAAAAAAATCAAAATGGCAGGCAGGTAGGTATGTCACGGACCTACAAAACCCTTTGAAAATATCCATCTCAATATCATTTTAAGTAAATAGTTGCATATACTGGAAATAAGACTAGATAGACGCTTGTAGTGTTTTTGAAACCTTAAAAAGTCTAATTGATTGAGGTAAGAATAAAAGAGGAAACAAATGGCCAGGAAGTCATAAGTGCTTGACCCAAAACGTAATCATCATCGTTTTTATGCTCTTATCCCAATTTATTTGGGGTCGCCGCAACATGTAATATTTTTCACATATCTACTTTTCTGTACACATTAAACTTTTGTACACAATGAAGCGTAAACACATTAATTTAAGTAAACACATTAATTACGTAATGATAGTAATTACCTAAATTGCTTAGCAATTTAGGTAATTACTATCTAAATTAGTACAAATAGCTCTATGGTTTCATTTTTCATAAACAATCTATATTTAGACCAACATACTTTAAAGTCATTACAGTAATAATGATCATTATTTACGCGAAATATAATAATGAATCCATAAATAATTACTTGCAATCTGTGTTTTCCGTGTATAATTTACTGTTTTAATGAACCATATTTCCCATGAATGAATATTACTCATAAACATGAAATTAACGTAATTGTTGCAATTGCAACCATGTTAAACCCTCGCCAGAAATACATAGGTAGAATAGATTCTGAACTCTTCTTTGAAGAGTTTGCAAGACAGGATGCCAAGAGTCCAAAAATTATGAGCCAATTTCACACATGCTCGAATAGTGCCCGATATCGCCATTTATTTTTTTCATTTATTTGGGTATTTACGTATTTGAAGATGTGTTGAAGTACTGGTTTCCAATCGATGGTCGCGTTGTCTGACTCATTTAGCATATTAATTGATTAGTGCCACTTCTGGAAATAAGTGGATTATTGTCGATAACGTAATGCCTGCTTATTACCTAGCCTAGCTACACGTTTGTGGTACGAAAATGTTGACTACAGGCTATTTGCTAGCATCAGGCCTTTAGGTACAGGGCACACTCTGTTTAACTTTGAAATGTTGAGGTTGGTCTGCAGCCTCATTTTATTATATAACACCATTTCGTTGTCATTAACCTTTTGAACGCCAATCACTTGTATACAAGTTCGTTGTACACAAGTGATTGGCGTTTAAAAGGTTAATAACGTGCTATATTCGATTATTAGGAGGGCAATATTCAAAATTGTTGTGTTTATATTTCCTTATAATAATTTTTTTTCTTGAACCCCTGAATATACGTAAATGTTTATCTCGGTGGTATGATAAAGCACGTGTCATTACACAGTTAACTGCCTCGGCTAAGATAATGTGCGAATGAGACGTGCTATGCTAGTGCACACTTCTTTGGATTTAATACCGCAAATTGATTATATATTTTATCAGCTGTTTTTACTCTGAAGGGTTGCTAACATTTCTTCGACGAAATATAGTATTTTTTCAAACTAAGTTATAAAAAAATATAGTACACTTCAAAAAAATATAGTTCTTATGGAAAAAGTCGGTATCTTTTTTACGTTGTTCGAGCGCCGATTTTAAGGTTGACATAGTATTATACATATCTAAGACTGTCATATTAGTGCCTTCAAGTTGTTTAACAGCTGTATGAAAGTTATGTAAAAATTGGCTAGCGAAATACAAAAAGATTAGAACTTTTTACTGTTTCCATTAATTTCATTCATCATCAAAATATTTTCATTATGCTTAGGACACTCCTGCCCTAAACTGAAAAAAAAAATAATCACTCAGAGCCTTCCAATTCAAAAGTATGTTATCCACACGAATATGGGTTGGAAATGGTAGGAAATTATGTGGTGGGACGACGATTCTTTCTCCGGTTCGACTGTACACGATACCGCATCAGTGAAAAGTTAATATAAAGGCACGTTTATAAATTATTAAAATGTTGAAAATATAGTATTTTTGCGTACTATGTATTTCTGCAACAGGTACTCAGACCCGAAATACCAGTATCGAGTACAATACTATATACTGGATGGCTTTTTTTTTCAGGCTCCAAATTTTCACAGGGTGTTCTACTCATGAATATGAACAACTTTCACTATGGGACCAACTCTGAAATCACGAAAACAAAATCAGCTGTTTAATACAAAACTTTAATACCTACTTGAGCAAAATTTATGAAACAGCTGATTTTTTTTTCGTGATCTCAGAGTTGGTTCTACAGAAAGTTATTCATATTCATGGGTGGAACACCCTGTAAAAATTTGGAGACGGTAAAAAAAAGCATGCTGTATTATAATACGGTTGGCAACCAAGTGTCGTGAGGAAAATGTCGTTAGGAAATTATTGAGCATGAATGTTGATGGCTAAGAGGAAGAGAAGACCAAATAAAAGATGGATGAACTGTGTGAAAGATGATATGGCTAGAAAGTCGGTGACTACTCAAATGACGACTAATAGAGAAGTATGGAAGAAGAAATATTTTACCGAGCCCAAATAAATTGGAGTAAGCGAAAGATAATTGCGATTTTACTCTGAAGTTGTTTTTTATATAAGTTGTTTTTTATTCATACCAGAGAATTTCTCGGGACAATAACCCAGCAATACTGACTTCTACTAAATAGGTTAACAGAAATAAGTTTGCATAAACATCCAATCAGATACAAAGCTGGATTTTTGCTCAGTATGAAATATCGCTCAAACACACAATCGTGTGCAGATTTTATTTTGTACCTATTCTCGAATCCATTTTCCCAAAAAAAAAAAAAAAAAACATTTTTCCAGTTTCCATGCCAATGATATTATTTCAGCGTCAACACAAGTGACACAGGCCCTTTTATTCAAATGAATTTACATTGACACCATATACCAGTAAAATAATATTTACAAGTGGCCTTGGGAATGCTCACTACTTGTTTCTATTGATATGTTCTACGACTGTTATAAAAAATCGTTATTTATAGAATTTATAAACAAAGAATAATAATATTAACAAAAGAATTCTTGCTTTCCCGGTTTCTCTGCCAAATGTGATCAAAATCGGTTCCGTATTTTATCTCTGTATTATATACATATAGACATACACAGTTTCGCGTTTATATTATTAACGTTTGTTGCGAAGTTGCTGGTTCAAGATGGTTGTATTCATGCAATGTTTTCCTTTAGGTAATTCTTTGAAGGCAAACTGGTATTTATCGTCACAGTGAAATTTCAAGTGGCAAGAATAGACAAAATTAGGTGCTAAAACTTAACTCTATATACACTTCACTTTCCATTTATAATATTAGCAGATGCTAGTCTATTTTCTATGTTGTCATGGCTTAACTAACACAGTTATTTTGACCGATAAGTAAACATCCTGAAGTTGCAGATGTTGCTTTTCAGTACCGTAATTTAACCTTATGAAAATGTTTATAAACTACATAAGTCATCAACCTCAAGCGGCGAAAGTAACCTTATCGGAAATTATATTCTCTAGCCGTTTGGGGTTGAAACCGTTGGGCCGAGGCGTCAGAGTGCTCATGGCCTTTTTAAGGAAATTTCGAAATGGCTGGTTGACACTTCCCGTGACCTAAGCGCTGGCTTTTACCTCGGCCAAACAACATTACCATACAACGTGGTAATGCCCCAGTGTCTTGGGTGGGTACATTACCAGTCGGCAGCGATGCGGATGAATTTTTCAACGCTATATTTTAGTTTGTGTATAGTTTTAGTTAAGTTACGATTTAATTTTGTTATTTTTACTAATTAATTAAGTATTACTCATTATTTTCTTGCTTATTATTTTAATTTACAGAAATATATAATTGATTATTAAAGTAATTTATTCAAATTAAACATCTAAAGGGAAATGCCCATTTGATAAAGAGGTTTTGGCCAAGTGATGCCCATGAAAGAAACAAATTATAGGCATTAGGGTTAACATCATAGATAAAGAAACAAACACTATTTTTTACATAGAATTCGGTTGGACTTTTATAAATCATGTATAAAAATTCAAGGTTAAAAAAGACATAGGTTTCTGATTTCTTATTCATTCTCATTTAAATAAATGACAAGCACGTCATCTAGGTATTGGGCTGGGGGATTTATATTTGATTGAAACCTTGCCCAGCCCAAGATCCACACAATTTTCATCACGTGGGCACAACACCCTACTGTCCTCCGACCAGATATACAATTGCAACAATACTGTCGTATTGCTTCTAATCCTGTTTTATCATTCTTAACAATTATACAAGTTGTAACTTAAATAACGCACAACCTCATAAGGGGTAATTGTACTCATCATTTTGAATAACTTTTACTATGGGTCCAAAACAGAAATCGCGAAAAACAAAATCAGCTGTTTCCCTACATTTTGAGGAGTTATGCGAACATAAATGTAGGGAACAGCTCATTTTTTTTCCGCGATTTCATATAGACCGAACTTCCACATTGCTCAAAGTAAATCTCTTAAGTCTTCGTGTATCCACGCGCCACAGTTGACACAGAGATAGCTCCGTGGCTTACCACGGAGCTATCTCTGTGTCAACTGTGGCGTGTTAATATGGAACCTGATTTACACGAACTTACACCTTAGTGTAAGTTCGTGTAAATCAGGTTCCATATTCGTGTCAGGTTCTTCGTGAGAAACAGGTATGGTATCCATTTTCAAGACTGTGTCGTCGTGAGAGGCTGGTACAGAATCCAATGTAAAGCCAAGGTCGTCATCGGGAGCGGTTACAGGGTCCATAATCGTAATCAAAGTCCTCGGAATATCAAACAGAAAAACACAGTAGAAAAGAAAATCACAAGTCGCAAGTAAACAGCACCAAACCAAATGTGAAATGTCAATCTGTTGTCAATTACGATTATTATTGACGTAGGGATGACGTTATAAGATCGATTTATCGACAAATCCATATTAAAAAAAAAAGTGGAAACACGGAATCGGTTAAATGGATAGTATTAATTAATATATAAGCCCGAATATGGATAAACATTTTTTTGTCTCTAAAGAAAATAACAAAAGCGAAACAATACGTAATAAAAAGAGATTTTCAAAAAATCGATTTATGATACGTGACCGGTTTTAGTGTATCGATTTTTTTTTAGTAAAAGTGGTCATCCCTACTTTGACAGGATTGACCAACAACCGGAAGTGTTAAATAAGGCAATAAACGATTGAGTTTCTTTATAAAAACGGAATTTAATTCCGGAGATTTCATTACAAATAAGTAATAGCAATATTTTAGTTACTAAATGGGCATTTTTTGTGCATTTATCACATTGATGGGCAAAACATGGCCAAGAATGGGCGTTTCCCTTTTATAAGACAGTCCCCCCCAAAAACGCACGCCTTTATAAGTTCCTAGTGTTGCTGGGAAGAAGTGGCGCAACAAACTCCTTAGCAACACATCCTGTCTGCATCAGCTCTATCTCCAAAATTGGTAAAATACTTTGATCCCCGAATAATTGAGCAAATACTAAGTATTGCTTATTTTTATCGTCTTTTTAGTTGGTTACTTACGTGATTCATGTTTTATCGATATATCGCCTGTCTTATAACTTAGCACGCTTGACAGACGACAGTAATTTATCGAAATTATTTCTTAACCTTCTACGAAAGAAGCCCTGTTGCGACATGGCAGTAACTTGTACAAGAATATATTCTAGCTAGAACGATGTTCAAGTATGAGATTCCATTCGAATACAGATTGGCAGAGAAAGTCTCATACTACTGTAAACTTGGATATTTATATGCCTCCATGAGAATCGTTCTAAAATACAGGCCTTAAATACATCTATAATTCGCGTTAAGAAAGTAGTGTCATCAGTGCAACTGCAGGGTAAAGGTTTTTTCACAATGGAATAAAAATTCAAACAAATTATACATTATGTATTTCAAAAGATTAAGTTTAACGGATAAAAATCAAATTAACTGTCTTAAATGAAAACTAAAGTCATTGTTAAAGTAAATTCACGTTTTTTCCAACCGGCAAGTCCATTTTTTCCACTTTTGTAATATTATAAAAGTAATAAATTCAACCTATTTTCCGCGCATGAGTTTTTATTATACAGTTATAATAATAAAGTCATATTAATATTTTTTAGTCAGTGTCACTAGAATCTTTATTTGTATCTATTATGAAAGAATTTTGTTGTGCGTTCTCCGTGACGTCATCCAAATTCCAGATGATATTCTTCTCGTATCACGTGGTCACAGTATTTCTATGTATTATTTTATGTAGGTAACGCACAAAATACAACCGTTTCGCCAAAAGATCTGCCGTCTACGTGTCAATGTGAACTTAGCGACCTAATTGGTCGAGGGGCGGGGCTAGGATGACTAACTATTTTCTTAACTCGAACGGACTATACGCCCATGCATAGTAGGTCTGACCGTGAAGAAAAAATCGTGGGGAAAACGGCAAGTTCTAGAACCAAAAATACGAAGACATGTTACATCTACCAATTTAGCCGCACTATGACCGCGTGGTGGATTACGGCCCACTCCCTCTCACTGAGAGGAGAGGGAGGCCCGTGTCCCAGCAGTGGGGACATTATAGGCTGAATATGCTAGATAGTATAAAAGAAAGTCGGTTTTCGTTTCTCTCTGTGACCTGTTAGTTCTGCTAAACTACACAGCTACACAATTATGAATATCGATTTAATAGTAGACTCCACTTTATATGTAATTTCGGAAAAGTACTGGCACAAGGTTGTAACTACCATTTTATTTCCTTTTCTATAGTCAACTTAATTTGCACATGAGTGAACTTGATAGATATATAGGTAATTAGATAGAAATAAAATGGATTTGAAAAACATAGCTGCTCCATATATTTTTATTCATATATGTAAATTGACAAAATGTATGAGTCTATCATAATGAGTACTATGCCCAAGAGGGGTAGGGCGTACAAAATTAAACTTGTATTTTTTGGACTAGCTGTGCTCGATCCCGTGGGAATATCGGGATAAAAATTATCCCATGTCCAATCCAGGTGATGGTCTACCCATTTGCTAAATTTCATCGAAGTCCGTTCAGCTGTTTAAGCGTGAAGGCGTAAAAAACAAACGTACAAAAAATCAATTTTCTCTTTATAATATTTGTTTAGACGTGATGATTCGTCTAACAGCTAGCGGCATTATTGTTACAGGTCCCATCAATAATAGCAACAAACAGTAACTCTAACAGTATGCCTGCGCCACCCGCACAGCCAACGGCGCCCGACGCGTGCGGCGTCCGACAGCGGCTCGGACCGGTGAGTTCACTATAACATTCCTACACTCATCACTTGCCTAGCCTTTTCTTAACTACATATATTGGGGTCCGCTTCCAGTAAACGGTTGCAGATAAATACTTCTACAACCCAGTTGCTGGATAACACGATACCCCTTTGTCAGACTTCTGACTACCCGTACCAAACCTTCCGACTGCCAAAGTTCTAAAAATGACAGTGAAACGAAATAGTTGGACATCTATTTCACCATGCACCAATCTTGGCAAGCTTAGTGTAACATGATCGTGCCTGAACCTGAACCTTAAGTCCTGAGTTGAGCTACACGATTGCTGAGAAATGCTTCCACTCAAAATGTGGTTATTTCCCCAAAAGACCATTTCAGACAAGGATTTACATGGCCCTCGCATGATCTGACCAAAATGATAATAATATAATATATTCCACAACTTTCACACAACGCCATCTAGTCCCAAACTAAGCAGAGCTTGTGCTATGAGTACTAGACAACTGATAAACATACATATATATTTCTAAATACATACATATTATAGATAAATTACACCCAGACAAAGAACAAATGATCGTGCTCATCACACAAACATTTGTCCTAGGTGGGAATCGAACCCACGACCTTGGGCATAGCAGTCAGGGCCACTGACCACTAGACCAACAGGCCT
>CATIVS010000011.1:0-18930 GCA_949629135.1 Eremobia ochroleuca | reverse complement strand
ATTCGAGCTTGTCTGAGACAGTCTGTTGTATTGGTGCTGATATAAATGTAAGTAACATTATTATTATTATTTCAAAACATGATCCCGATGACGTAATGTTCTGATGCGACACAAGTTGCGCATTGATTTTGGGTACTCCTACTAAGCCAAAAAAAGAATAGTTATATTTTTGTTGCACAGAATACATAGGTGCCTAATAACATATTATAACATCCTATTAGTATACAAAATGTTTTGTTTAGTTTTGTTATTTACGTCGCAATTATGATGACTTTTACATTCTCTGGCCGCTGACATGGTGACCTTGCCCTGCAGCCTGCAGCCTGGCTATTTCTCCGGAGTCTGTACCTGCTGTTTTTGGTTTTGCCTTGCCTGGTTCGAATGGCGCATGGACGTGCGATGATGGTCGTAGCTATGGTCGCAGCACGGTGCCCCTCCTCACTACGGTCGTCAAGTACGCGAGTACTTGACCGAAAGGTTCGGCAACCAGTGGATTAGCCGCGGTGGACTGTGGCCTGGTCTCCCCGGTTACCGGACTTACCGCCCCTGGACTTTTATTTGTAGAGAGACATTAAAAGACTAGTGTACACAGACGAAATAACAAGTGTCACAGAATTAAGGGAAAAAGTGGTTAGTGTTTTCGACACTGTAAAAACAAATGTGTTTGTGTTGCGAAAGCTGAAGGAAAACCAGCGACGCACGTCGCGCTAGACTGTGTCTAGAACGTGAAGGTGGACATTTCGAACAATACCTACGGCTAGCTTAGGTATTTTTTTTTTTTGTACATAGACAATAATTTGTAAATACTTAGTTCGTTAAATCAATTGGTGTATATAAGTTGATTTCAAATTTTTAACTACGCCAAAAATACATAAATTCCTGGTCACACCAGTGCTCCTAAACAAAATTACACATACGTACTTAACTAGCGAAGCTTTCCATTTTTGAAAGTAAAAATCATTTTAGATTCAGTAGATATGTACACGAACAGCCGTGCGATTCTGTGACCATCTCACCGTGAATGCTTGGGTGAAGTGAGCGCGGAGTGAGCTGTCATTCGCTAGGGATTAACACTATTAAGTGCTCACTTCACTTATGATTTCACGGTGAGATTTTTACAGAATCGACCGGCTGAAGTATTTTTGACGGTCCTAAGCCCGTTAAGTAGGAAGTAAAATTTCAAATCAACCAATTTCATGCACAGATGATTAATGACTTTCAATTGACTAATTGCAGGCCGACTGGTTTTTATTACTTAGGGTGCGTTTCCACAGAAGCGGAGCTGGGCGAAGCGGAGCAGAGACGTGCAGGAATCGACTAATCACAATGGTTGAAATCCTCATCGCGTCTCGTCTGTGATTGGACGATTCCTACACGTCTCCGCTCCGCTCCGTCCAGCTCCGCTTCTGTGGAAACGCACCCTCACTTTTATTATGTATCAAAACGCCGCGCGCCGAGGGCGCCATACGTTCGTATTTGTAGGTACAGGTTTTTATTATTAAGATCTAAGATTTACAATTTAATCATTTACTGTCCGTTTATCCAAAATAAAATAAATTATATACGTAATGCAAAACGAACATTTTATTAATCAGCTGATAACTACGTACCTACTCTTACAGGTTTTTAAACGGTTTTATTTAGCTCACCCCGTTTGTTTTATTTATTATTCTTGGGTGATATTTAGTAATTAAAATTTCACCCTCTTCCTGTCAACCGATTAATCTGAAATTTTGTATACACTTTGGATTTTGGTGACAATACAATTATGTTTATTCATTATCATTATAAATTCAAGATGGCCGCCGCTACAAAATGGCGGATAATTTATGTTTTATTAATCCCATCAATATGGGTATCAAATGAAAGGGCTCAACAAGCAGAATACAATATACTATAAAAAATTGAAATCCAAGATGGCGGCCGCTACAAAATGGCGGATAACGTAGGTTTTATCAATCCCATCAATATGGGTATCAAATGAAAGGTCTCAACAAGTAGAATACAATTTACTATGCAAAATTGAAATCTAAGATGGCCGCTGCTACCAAATGGCTGATAACAATTTTTTATTAATCCCATCAATATGGGTATCAAATGAAAGGGCTCAACAAGCAGAATACAATATACTATAAAAATTGAAATCCAAGATGGCGGCCGCTACAAAATGGCGGATAACGTAGGTTTTATCAATCCCATCAATATGGGTATCAAATGAAAGGTCTCAACAAGTAGAATACAATTTACTATGCAAAATTGAAATCTAAGATGGCTGCCGCTACCAAATGGCTGATAACAATTTTTAATTAATCCCATCAATATGGGTATCAAATGAAAGGGCTCAACAAGCAGAATACAATATACTATAAAAAATTTAAATCCAAGATGGCGGCCGCTACAAAATGGCGGATAACGTAGGTTTTATCAATCCCATCAATATGGGTATCAAATGAAAGGTCTCAACAAGTAGAATACAATTTACTATGCAAAATTGAAATCTAAGATGGCCGCCGCTACCAAATGGCTGATAACAATTTTTTATCAATCCCACCAATATGGGTATCAAATAAAAGGGCTTGACAAGAAGAATACAGTGCACTATACAACCTCAATATTTAAGATGGGCGCAGCCACCAATGGCGTATAATAATAAGATTTAAATTTAGAAATTGAATCTGTAATTTAGGTATCTGATTAATCCAGCCTGAATCCACCACCCAAGTCAAGATTTTGTATCGTGTTGAGGACTGTGTGGCGTTAGGGTGGCTAAAAATGATACGTCGTTAGCGGTACACCACCCAAGTTAAGGTGAAAGGTTAAAACGCGCCGAGAACTGTATGGCATTAGGGTGGATAAAAATGATATGTCGTTAGCGTTTTCCCCTCAAGACTCAGGCGGATCTTGTTGTACATAGCCTTGCCCCTTTGGAAATAAAAACTAAAAACTAGAAAATAAAAATAGGTAAAAAAACTTTTTAAGTTAAACGGTTTTATGTTAAACATACATTGCAATGTTTAAGATAAATGTACTAAAAACCAAAAAAATAATAAAATAGATACAGTCGTGGGAATTATAAACATATGCATAGACTAGACTAAAATAAAACCGTGGGGCACGTCAATTGTCTACAAATTATCGACTTAATGTGCGATAGAAGAATCGTTTAATTCGTCGTTAAAATAGGCAGTTGGCCCGCAGACGGTGAGGAAATTACTTACTATTTTCTTGCTCATGGAAATTCCAATAGTTATACACTCCATGTAAATAAAAGAGATGTTTCAACTAGTTTATCGTTGGACATTCACACTGCTGGCTGGCGAGGTATCGTTTCACTGCTCGTAGTTTGTCTTTAATCGACAAAACATATGATAAAAGTACTACTCGCTCACCACTATGAAACCCTAAAACTCGCTTATAATCGAGCTTGCTAGCTTGTTTCCACATTCTAGCCCTACTTATCACACGTCCATCGTTGTCGGTTGAACAACTGCCTAATTATAGTGTAACATTACAAAACAAACATTTTAATCAACGATTGTAGGCAATTGACGTGCCCCACGGTTTTATTTTAGTCTAGTCTATGCATATGTTTATAATTCCCACGACTGTATCTATTTTATTATTTTTTTGGTTTTTAGTACATTTATCTTAAACATTGCAATGTATGTTTAACATAAAACCGTTTAACTTAAAAAGTTTTTTTTATTATTGTTTACATAATTGTGACTGTCTGTCACGTCTTCCTATTTATTTTGAAACCGTTCACTAAGGAACACATACATTCTCTAAAGTCGGACAGGAAGAAAACAATGAAAGTAAAAGCAGTAAAATATCCAATTTCTAATCTTAACTGACAATGCTAGGCCCTCACCTGGCGACCATAAAAAGGCCCGGGGGAATGCCAAAACGAACCTTTAAAACAATGGTAAGATTTTACAAAGACAATGGGCAAGCCCTGCCGGTCGTCGACACGCACGCACACAGCGACACTAAAGGTCACAGCCACAGCTCATTTGAGCCACCCGGTACCCACCCCGCACCGCCTCGTCGCACGGCGTCCACTCGTTGTCGACAGGTGGTCCACGGGTGGACGGCGCGTTATAACCAATAAACGTCGCGCGGTCAAACAGTGGACCTCGCGTCGTCAACCAGTGGACCCCCCGCGGTCAACGAGTGAACGCCGCGTAGTCAACGAGTGGACGTCGCTTGTTCCACTAATTTTCGAGTAGTCTATTAACAATTGGCACTAGGTCTACACGTGTGTTTCGTAATGTCAAATTTTACAAACCGTGAATTGAA
The DNA here is from genome assembly GCA_949629135.1 of Eremobia ochroleuca. Lineage (NCBI taxonomy): Eukaryota > Metazoa > Arthropoda > Insecta > Lepidoptera > Noctuidae > Eremobia > Eremobia ochroleuca. The sequence goes on along the minus strand of CATIVS010000011.1, from coordinate 14,631 downwards.
TGAAGGGAGGGTGGGGAGCGGCGCATTGGTAGTATAAGTTGTGTTATGTTGTATTTATTTATAGTATTTTTAAGTTATATTATTATAGTATTGTATTTGTGATAATTTTGTATGTATTAGTTTATAAGTTTGTTTGTAGTAGTATTTGTTTATGTTTAAGGTAAGATTGAGCCATTTCATTATTTTCGCTACTGCCGACTCTGCCATAGATTTGATAGTATCCCAATTAAGTCCATGAACTAAGATCGCGGTATCAGCGTATGTATATACCTTAGTATTTGGGAGGTTCATATTGCAAAGATCGTAGACGTAAATTTGAAATAAGGGGGGGCCAGTATGCTGTCTTGAGGGACGCAGAAAGTAACAAGCTCGGCTGAGGTGGGTATCCATTTTAACTCTCTAGGTGCGATCCTTGAGATAATATAACCATCGAGTATTTCAAGTGACACGCCACGTCACCTAAGTCTTCCAATTTTGAGGTAAGGATTGGGACAGAAACTGTATCAAATGCCTTAGAACGGTCTGTATAGAATATACCTAAACATTTTGTTTTCTTGCCTACATTTTTAGCTACCTCTTGTGTCAATCCTAGCACAGCATCTTCTGTTGAAACACTAGCTCGGAAGCCATACTGTTTGTCTGCTATAATTTTGTATTTTTCTAAAGTAAGTTAAAATAAGTTTAAGTCAACACTTAAAGCGTTCCTATTGAGGAAATGCCTGTATTTGATACACGACGACATATCCACGTTTTAAAAATTTGATTATTTAATTAATTAACTAGCGACCCACCCCGGCTTCGCACGGGTGCAATGCTGATCACTATCACTACATAGTATAAAACAAAGTCGCTTCCCGCTGTCTGTCTGTCTCTATGTATGCTTAGAACTTTAAAAATAAGCAACGGATTTTGATGCGGTTTTTTTTTAATAGATAGAGTGATTCAAGAGGAAGGTTTATATGCATATAATACATGCATAATATAGTAGAGAAACACTGATAATTTTAGAGCCATTATTTCTCTTAAAAAGTATAGGATAAAACATGGTTATTGTGGGTTATCCCTAAGAGATAGACATATGCCATCGCGTACTTTTTTGTAGACCTTTTTAAGGTGTACAATACTGTAGTACATTATTTTGATCTATCTCGTAGGGTTAAGCCAGCGTTTGCAATGTAAGCGCAATAAAATGTGTTTATTTACGACATCACATTAGAAACCCCTAAAATGATCAGTGTTTCTCTACTATATTATGCATGTATTATACATATAAACCTTCCTCTTGAATTACTCTATCTATTAAAAAAAACCGCATCAAAATCCGTTGCGTAGTTTTAAAGATTTATTTTATTTTATTACTTAAGAAAACTTACAGCTAGGATACAGATAGTTGACAGTTAGTGAAAGAAGGCCAATTAAAAGTTTTCACAGACAATATTAGGGTAGTACAGTAAGCTTCAAAGAAACCGGACCCCCCTTTGATGATGATATCATACGTTTAAGTTTTTCGTAGTGTAACGTAACTGGCGTGTTGGTCTAGTGGTTTGGACTGCGGCCTAGCAATTCGATGGTCACGAGTTCAAATCCGCGGATGAGATTAATTTTTCTTTTTTTTAGTTTCTTTAATAGTTGATTAGGTGATTTTCGTAACTTTATTTCAGAAAACATCCATATTTAAGAAACCAAATGTGAAGTATGAGGTTTGTAAGAACAGCCAGGCATGTTGCATAAACAATATTAATTTATTTCATTAATTACTTTTCTAGGAATCCACATATAGAGTTATTACGAGTATACAGTTTTCTATCTGTGTTAAATTAGGGTTATTTACTTAAAATATTAACTAAATACAAAATATATACCCTGGGTGAGGTGTAGAACGTTTAACATTAGATAACGGTTCGTTTATAGATATTTCTAGTAACATAACTACAATATTTATTTATTCAAACTTGTAAAAACATAATTTTTTTATACTCTGTATGATCTTATGGGGAAAAAAGCCTGGTTAAAAAACGAAATGTTGTCATTTGTGCCTGTGAATTACAGAGGAAGAACCAACATGCTAAACTATAACAGTATAGCAATATACATCTTTCTCTTTTATCACAATTTCTGATAACCCTTTTAACACAGCATTAGAAAAGTATGTGAGGTCAGATGGTGCATCGTTAACACATTACAAGACTACTTGTAAACAAGAGTAACTGGATTCATAATAATAAAGGTTGTTTATTTTTGATTAACTACGAGATAATGATCCCACAGATATTGGGAATTATTAACACTTGCTCAAACGTTCCAATGCAATTTTATCAGATAAGTTACACAATCAATCTGCCGAGTAAATTGTCTATTAATAACGCAGACGATGGCAGTCACTGTCTATCACTTCTTGAAGACTTTTCATGCCCGAAACCATATTGAAGCTTGCAGCACTATTTCGAATTAGTTCCCAGGTTTTGTGTGTCCCAAGGTATCGCTCCGATTCATTAGTGTAAGCAGTTGGGTGAGATCGCATTTCACATCATCCGTCGCTTGATACCTTTGTATCCATCTACGAACCATTTTTCTCTGTAATGCAAACAATAATATTAGAAATACATAAAAAATCCACCTTGTAAGTAATAATGCAACATGGTTGTAACAATAAATATATGTGTATAACTAAAATCTTACCGTTAAGCCCACATTTCTCGTGCTATTTTCTTTATGCTTTGTTCCTGTTCCCAGAGAACAACAATTATTTTAGCCTTCAAAAAGTTGTTAATCGCACCATACTATCGGTTAATAGAATCAACTGTTCAAAAACTTCGTAAATTGGATAATTTTATGACGAAGACATTACACACAAGCTGATCGGCACGAAAACGAAACGATTTGAAAAAGAATTATACCCTCAATCACAGTTTAGTAAATAGGGCGAAGAAGTATTCTAAATTCAACCTTAACTCACAGTTCATATACAGCAGTTAAGTTTCTGAAGTAAAATGACGGTAGTGCAACAATCGGAATCAAGCACAATCTATTCAACCAAACAAGAAATCTATGCTAATTTCAACCTTATCTTTTAGTTAATTGAAGAGTTACGTATTGCATTTTGTAAAACAAGGTTGTGGACGGTAGGTGTATCTCACGTGGTGGAAGTTGAAATTTAAACCTTAATGTCTAGAAGATTAGACCGTTATCAAACTTGTTCGATAAAAGGAGTAATGCTATTCGAATTTTCGTTGAGATTACTAACTGAGCCAATAGCCTATTGGTATAAGGCACGGTCTTAATGATCGTCTGGCGCCTGGTGATGCGGGTTCGTATCCTATACGGCACGTAGTGTCTTTTTGTAAGTTATTCTTGGTATACGGTTCGGCCAGAAGTCGAAAAAAATACCACAATACCTAATTATTAAAAACATACAAATAATATTTGAGTCGGATCGGTGGATGCTCGGGCAGAGATGGGTGCGGTGCGGGCGGCGGGGAGGGAGCTGCTCGGGGCCAGTCACGTGACGCACCCGCCGTCGCTTGAGCGATTATTCTTTAAGTCTTGGCGGGGTTCGTTTTCTCTGATGCGTACTGTACAAGAAACAGTAGACAGGCAAGAGAAAGTAACACGTAGAGAATTAAGAAAAGACTAAACAAGTCTAACTAAGACCAAAGAAGTTTTTGCATAACGTTTTTTTTAGTTTCGGAACACTAGTGGAAAATAAATCGAGATCATCGACATTCTGGCATATCGAATTGTATGCTCTGCTAGCTCTTATCATATAAGAGTTTTGTCGATAAATGCACCGCACAGAGGGAACATACAGAGGTTGATGGTTCCTTAAGGTGAAGGATGGAACACGCAGCCCAATTTTGTTCATCAGTTCAGTACAGTCAGTTGAACCATTAGCCAAATTGAACAGGAATGCCATATCGGCAATTTTTCTCCGCTCAATTAGTGGAAGAATGTGAAACCTCCTGCAGCGGCTGTAATAATTAGGTAAATATGTTTTAGACTTATACTGAATGTACCTCAAGAATCTCTTTTGAATATTTTCGATGCGATTGACGTATGTGTTGTAAATTGGATTCCATACTGGTGAGCAATATTCGAGATGACTGCGTACAAAAGCACAGTATAGAATTTTGAGTGTTTTAATGTTTTTAAAATCGGCTGATATCCTCAAGATGAAGCCTAGTGCCTTAGAGGCTTTTTTAATAATATTATCGATGTGTGTGTCAAAAAGAAGTTTTGAATCAAAAGTGACGCCTAAGTCTCTAATGGTATTAACTCTGGCTATTGATGTGTCGACTAGTTTGTAGTCGTATAGAATAGGTTTAGGTTTACGAGTAAAGGTACATGTATAACATTTTGAGACATTTATATCCAAGCGGTTGGTCAAACAGTACTCTTGAAATCTATCCAGATCACGTTGGAGACGTTCAGCATCTTCATAAGTTCTGATTTCACTTAGAATCTTCATGTCGTCCGCAAACAAAAGAACTTTGGCGTTTGAGAAACATGAAGAGACGTCATTGATGAAGATGTTGAATAACAAAGGTCCCAACAGCGATCCCTGTGGAATCCCTGAGGGGATAATCATACTTCTCGATGTGTATCCATTAAGAACAACAGTTTGACATCTGTTGGCCACATACGATGAGAACCATCTGAAGAGATTTCCACTGATACCTATAGCCAATAGCTTACGCAGAAGTATAGCATGGTCCAAACGATCAAAACATTTGCTGTAATCTGTGTAGATTACATCTACTTGTGTGCGATGAGCCATACACTCAGTCAAGTAGTCACCACATAAAATGAGATTAGTGGTTGTAGACCGACCTCGCAGGAAACCATGTTGGCGGTCACTGATACTGAGTTTAAGACTAGCGTAAAGCTGCTTGTGGATAATTTTTTCAAGGATTTTAGCGAAGATGCAAAGTTTTGATATGGGCCTGTAGTTCTCCACGAGGTCTCTAGGCCCTTTTTTGTGGATCGGAGTGATTAGAGCAGACTTCCAAATTGCAGGTACCTCACCCAATGTCAGGGACCGCCTGAACAGAAGTGAAAGAGGAGGAGTCAGACTTTCGGCACAGTTGAGTATAAAAACTGGCAGAATATTGTCTGGTCCTGCAGATTTTGTTAGGTCAACTCCTTTTAGTAGATTGAACACTTCTAGTTCAGAAATTTCAACTGAATGTATGTCCGAAATAATGTCGCTCAAATGCATGTTTGAACCCTGCGCGTGGTTATTAGAAATATAGTCGACACCGTTGGTATTACTAGCAGAACTGAGAAAATTAGAATAAAAGTAGTCGCCAAACATGTTGCAGATATCCTCACCTATGCTTGAAGTGTTATTTCTATATTTAAGTAAGGAAGGATAAGCATTACTTTGTTTTTTTGATTTAACGTACGACCAAAACGCTTTGGGGGTCTTAAATATGTCTTCTTCAATTTTTGTAATATAGCAGCTAAACATGTCGCTTTCAACTTCCTTGGCACGCTGTCGGAGCAAAACAAAGGACTCATGATCAGACAGATTTCCGTATTTCTTAAATTTTGCGTGGTACTTCGCTTTTTCTTTTAAAATTTTTATAAGAGGTTGCTTGAACCAGATAGGGTATCTGCTGCTTGGAAAAACCGTCTTAATAGGTACAAAAGAATCACGTAGTTCCTTGAGAGTGTCATAGAAAAATGTCACGGCATCCTCGAGTGTCCCAGTAGTCACTTCCTTGTACCAGTCGATCTGGCTCAGCCGGTGATTAATGGCCGTATAATCTGCCGACCGATATAAGAATTTTATACGAGGTCGCGCAGGAAGAGTACGAAGTTCCACAAAATCAGCAGACACACAGAGAGCCCTGTGATGTGGATCTTCCGGCACCAGGGGATCGGCGCAACTTGCTACTGAAACCTCGCTATTAGATAAAACTAGATCTAGTATTTTATTGTTGGCATTTACGTGTGAATTGTATTGCGAGAGATTACAGACGGTAAGATTGTCAAACAAATTGACCTGAACGTGACCTTGGATGTTACTAGGGCAAACAGACTGACCATCATCGTCTGGCTCCCAATTTATATTTGGAAGGTTAAAGTCGCCAAGAACTAAAAATTTATCAGCGGGATGCTTCTGAACAATATCTGCTAAGTTATTAGAAAAAAATGTTAACTGACCTGCTTGGGAGTGGCCAAGATTTTGATTGCAGATGTACACTACACAAATATGCATTTTATACGATACTCGCGGTCTCTTCCTGTGAAGGGTGAGGGTAATCCACAAGTCTTCGGCAGATGAAAACCATTCACTGCGGAGATCACTGATAAGTTCGCGTCGCACTGCAATAAGCACACCACCCCCTAACGTTTGTTTCGTGCTAGAATAATTTCTATCGCGCCTCCAGACTATGTAACGATCGTCGAACAATTCACTGTCTTTAATACCCTCAATGAGCCAGGTCTCAGTTAAGCAAATGATATCGTACAAATTTACACACACATTACGATAAAACATTAACGTTTTTGTACGCAATCCCCGAACATTTTGGTAAAACACACTAATCGGTGACATCGCAAATAGAAAGATTACGTATTAGTGCTTCAATAGAAATTGTTATGTGAGGTACATTCAGTTTAAAGCAAAAAGTTAAATTATAATACATTAAAAAAAAGATCGAGATCAAGCTGATTACAACCATAGGTTCATGCAAATAGGATTCAATAGAGTAATAGCTGTGGCCAACACCGAGCGATAAGAGAACAAAAGGGCAGCGGTAACGGAATGTGTATAAAAAAATGGCACCAGTGTTTCTCAAACTATTAGCGAAGTGCTTGCGAGTACACAAGAACGAGATATTATAAAATTGACAAAACATTTTCAGTTTAAAAACTTCCTTAAGTCCAGTTCTGTTTTTATGTGATGGGTTGGAGAAGTAGTATTTTTCTTTATAAGAATTTTGCAACCCACTACCCAAGTGTATAAAAAACCACGTTCTTTTGCCAGTTTTTTCGTTTTGTTTAACAGCACTTTGTTCTCAAAAGTTAGATGATCATTGACGTAGATGACACTGTCGGACTGCAGACCCAACTTGCTTGCAGTTATAGATGATTTCTGTTTTTTTGCTGCAGCCACGAAATCATTTTTTAAGCATACATATGGACAGACAGCGGGATGCTACTTTGTTTTATACTATGTAGTGATAAGAGACTGAATAATATTGGTATGTAGTACCTTGTAATGTTATTGAATTTTATTGTTATTGTATTGTTATTTTTTTGATATTTTCTATGATTTATATTTACTAATCCATTATGAAGGCGTTAGATTTGTAATTTTAATGATTTCAAACACAATGTGAATTGTTCCTGAATAAACTGAATTGAAATAAATTGAATCGAATTGAAAAAGGTCCTGAGACGATTGTTTAAGATCCTTTCAAAGATCTTAGAGAGTGTAGGCAAAACTGATATACCTACCTATAATAAATTGACACAGATACTACTCCCCCCTTGTGTATAGGGTGGATTATCGCTTTTTTAAGAGAATCAGGGAACATGGCCAATTGTAGGCAGCGGTTGTATATGAAGGTAAGTGGCGGTATCAGTACGTAGCAACAGTTTTACAATAAAAGAGGCAATATACTATCCCATCCAATAGCGCAGTCATTGCGTTACTGTAGGATAAGGGACTCTGTTTCAGCTTCATCTACTTTTAAGAACGCAAGAGAGTTTACAAGGGAGGGGTTTATACTCTTTAGATGAGACTGATAGCCGGCGATGGGGTGTGGTGTTGTGATATAAAGTTGTCAGCTAGCTTTTTCCTACATTACTGAAAAAAATCCAGACCTCATTTACGGAAGACTTAGGATTAGGATCATTGTGTATTTTTAGTAGCTCAACGGGGCTTGCACATATTTTCGTAGTCTTGGTTATTTCCTTTATTGCTTTACATAAAAACTTCGGTTAATTACTTGCTTTCACAAGCTCACTCCTTTCGTATGATATTTTTAGTTTTCGGAGTTGGTCATTATAAAATTTTCGGCAGCGATTATAGGCAACTTCAAGTATAAGGTTCTTAAGGTTGTCTGGTGCTTTCTTGGACTGTATGCGTAACTTATCCCGGTGTATAATGCATTTTAGAAGACCAGGAGTTATTCAAGGTTTTAGAGTTCTTTTTTGTCTAGGGATTTTTACTTGAATTGTGTGTTTGGATATGAGAAAAAGTTTATAGATAACAACTTTTTGTTTAACAATGATCATCCATTGTTACGATATCTATAAACTTTTTCTTAGAAATATTAGCATCCTCCTCAGTGTATACATATAGTTGAAAAGTCGGTATTCAGTTCTAGCTTAATTAAGGCGGTTGGAAGCGTAACATGTTCTGCTCGCACGATTTGCGTCTATGATGTCGAGGAGAATCGGCTTGTGGTCAGTAATATGGGACTCTAAAACCAGTGCGGTCGACAATAGTTTAGCCTTTAGAAGTATGTGAACTAGGCTTTTTTCAAGGCGATTGGGAAATTTGTGAGTGGGCAGTAACCTTTGAGAAGCATTTAAAAAGAGTATGGTCAAGACATTTGTTGTTCTCATTACGTTTGATTATATCAATGTTTAAATCGCCCACTAATGCTATATTTGGGCAGGCGGATATAGTACCATAGACATTAGTCAAGCTAATCTTGAAATTATCAAAATCTTCGTTGGACTTGGATGATATACATTAGTTTGCAGTCCCAGTTCAGTATTAGCTGATCAGAAGGTTGCGTGTTCAAATCATGTCGGGGTCACCAGTATAGAGGTATGAGGAACAGGGTGTAAAGTTCACTTATCCTCCATAGAAAAAGGGGAGGATCCTCCGGCCAGACGGGTATTGTGTCTGGCGGGCAACTGCTCAATGATTCCTGTCGGGCCGTTGTATACAACGTGTAACGTTAAATGCGCAAATCCTGAAAATAGTTTGATCAGAATAACGAGCAGAATTAATTGAACCACTTTTTAATATAGGTCAAATTTAAAAAAAAATATTCATTAAAAACGTTGCCGTTTCTATTTATTAATAGGTCAAGCAAGCCAATATCAGCGCGGCGCCAGCGGCCCGGTGACGACTCCTCCCTCGATAAAGCGTCTTTGCAGACGCAAGAAACGATCAGAATGGCCAGTAAAACTAAAAAAGCACATAAAACCTTTACAATTTTTTTAATGACTTATTTTATCTCTGAAATAGGTCAATTGAATTAAAGATCAGTTGGGGTGTCTGAGGTTTTGCGCGTTTAACGTTACACGTTGTATATGCTAGTTGCGCGGTAAACTCTGCTTGCGAGATGCAGAATGTTGCGTGACGTCAGTATGACGCGTTGTTCTCATGTAGCGTTGTAGATACTTACCGCTACAGTATAGATTATAACTCCATAATTTTGATTGATTTTTATTTCAGTTGATTGACACTGAAAACCTTCCAATAGAGGTAAATTAATAGCTATACTCAGCCAACATTCGCTCAGAACTATGATGTCAAAGTTAATTTTAGCTAAGCGCAATAGTACTAGAGGCTGATCGAAGTTTTTATTTATACTACGAATATTTAAATGCAGTAGTTTAATATCGCTACCAGTAATGTTGACATAATTTAGACAGTCTTCTGTGTTACATAAAGGAGTTGCCTACGGTTTTCTCAAGATCGTTATTAATAATAATTAAATTAGTCATTTTTAATTAAGAAATAAATATCAGTGTGCGCTAGTTGTATGAGCAAGTAATATTTCACTATCACTATCACTACATAGTATAAAACAAAGTCGCTTCCCTGTCTATCTGTCCCTATATATGCTTAGATCTTTAAAACTACGCAACTGATTTTGATGCGGTTTCTTTTAATAGATAGAGTGATTCAAGAGGAAGGTTTATATGTATAAAACATGCATAATATAGTAGAGAAACACTGATAATTTTATAGGTTTCTAAAGTGATGTCGTAAATAAACACATTTTTTTGCGCTTACATTGTAAACGCTGGCTGAACCTTTCGAGATAGATTAAAATAATGTACTACAGTATTGTACAACTTAAAAAGGCCTACAAAAAAGTCCGCGATGGTATATGTCTATCTCTTAGGGATAACCCACAATAATCATTTTTTATCCTTAACTTTTTACGAGAAATAATGGCTCTAAAATTATCAGTCTTTCTCTACTATATTATGCATGTATTATACATATAAACCTTCCTCTTGACTTATTATATCTATTAAAGAAAACCGCATCAAAATCCGTTGCGCAGTTTTAAAGATCTAAGCATGCATAGGGACAGACAGACAAAAGCGGCTGTGTTTTACACTATGTAATGATCAGCATTGCACCCGTGCGAAGCCGGGGCGGGCCGCTAGTTGTATATAAACTTGAAATGGCAAGTGCATCGCACATAATATGTGTATTTTGTATTTTACTGGCAATTCTGATCGTTTCTTGCGTCTGCGACGACGCTCTATCGAGGGAGGAGTCGTCACCGGGCCGCTGCGCCGCGCTGACATTATTATTTACTATCTACGCTCACAAAGAACTTGGTTTATCTTTCAACAGTGATTTAAATGTTTCCATCACACTTTTCCAGGCTTTGGAAAAAAATTTCACTAATATTCTCACCATTTCACAATATTGAATGTTTGTCTACAAAAACGCCATAGTTGCGAAATTCGCGCACACGCGCCGCCGGGGTAACGGGATGAAACAATTACACCTGTTTCGCATGTGCCAGCGCCGCTCAGACTGAACTAAACATGGCCACTGTCGCGTATTTCGCACGCTCCGTCTCCGTGCAAATCGTCATTTCTCTTTCTAACCCTTAGGTTACGATTAAGTTACAAAAAGATAGACCAGGTAGCATTATTGTTTACTTCAAATTGTCTTATTCATGGTACTGCATGGAAGATTCGTATTTGCATTGAAATAAAAGCTATTATTATCCCAAGTATGAGAAAATTTAACCCTTAAATGCATAGTGTTGTATATTTCCAACAACCACTCCAATGCCATATTTTCGCTTCCACAGAGCACGGGGATTTCCGAATTGTTACAGATATTCAATTCATTTTGTTCCCAGTAGATTCGTTCTGATTACATAAACATGTAAATTTCCACCAGCCCATTTAAAAAATAAAAAATAAAAAGTATTTTTATGAATATATTTTTTAAAATATTTTTTCCTTACTATAGAGCTAATGTTACGTCCAAATAAATTTAATTTGCTTAAAAAGTTAAAATCATGCATTTAAGGGTTAAATTGGTCGACAAGAAGTTGTGTTTGTTTATCTATTCTGGTGGGTTTGCGCACGAGACATGGATTGACCTATTAATAAATAGACACGGCAACGTTTTTAATGAAGATTTTTTGAAAAATATGACCTATATTAAAAAGTGGTACAATGGATTCCGCTCATGATTCTGGTCAAACTAGTTTCAGGTTTTGCGCATTTAACGTCACACGTTGTATATGAGATGACGAAATGAATAAAAAGTGATTTTACTATTCTAAAGAAATTAAAACTAAAATAAAACCGATTTACAGTGTGTTTTAGGCATACTTATAGACACATATTTTTGTTTCCAAGACCTAGTAGGTTTTTCGGCCCTGATTAAGATCTGTTTGTCTCCCTCTTACTTCCGCAGGAAAACATTACCATTGGATATCCAGCAGAATGGGTTTTTGTACTTTTTGGCGAACTCACGGGATTGATAAAATAACTTCTTGGTACTGGCAGGTAGTTTTTCAGCGATACACACAGTATGGTGTTTCAGTGCCCTTCACGATGAAAAATTTGAATTTTTTCGCAGCCGCCATCTTGGATTTATGTTTTGACCAGAAGGAGAGAAAGAAAACCAACTAACTCCTAATCACGAGCCACGTTAAACAACTTCGTTACAATAAAACACATATCAATTTTACAGACGTTAAGAGTGACAACCCTAACGCTCCAATGGAGCGTAGGTAATTATTTCAACAAATAGGCCTAGTTTCCATACTGTTCGTATTTTTATTGTGCCTGTGGTCTGTTCTCTATTGCAAGGTGCGTGTGTGGCGCACGCATTCATTTTTACAAGCCTTAATTTAACTTGTAATGTTTGTATGTACATATGTTAGGGTCAAATCTTACAAGCTGAATTAAAACCACTTCCTCTTACGAGCATCCTACAGAGTTGTTTTACACGTTGATTCTATTTCGAAAAAATGCATTTTCATAATGCATGACCTGATTCTACATCCAGGATTGGCTTCAGACGAAGGAACTCCTTAACGGTCAACGGTAGGGACACGGAATTTAATACACACATTTAGTTAGGATAGTTCGTTCTAAAGTCCACCATGACCTGGCTGCTCTACCTAAGATTGGGTCCAGTCGAGGGAGCTCCTTAACAGTCAACAATACAGACAAGATATTTTATGCACGCATTTAATTATGATAGTCGGTGCTAAAGTCCACCATGACCTGGCTGCTGCAACCAGGATTGACTCCAGTCGAGGGAACTCCTCAACAGTCAACAGTACAAACAAGAAATTTTATATATACGTTCAGTTTTGATAGCCCGTTCTAATGTCCACCATGACCTAAGTGCTGCACCCAGGGATGTCTCCAGACGAGAGACGTCCATAACGAGTAACGCATAGACACTATGTTATCTACGCATTCATACGGGTGTACTATGTCTCCAGACGAGAGACGTCCATAACGGGTAACAGCACAGACACTATGTTATCTACGCATTCATACGGGTGTACTATGTCTCCAGACGAGAGACGTCCATAACGGGTAACAGCACAGACACTATGTTATCTACGCATTCATACGGGTGTACTATGTCTCCAGACGAGAGACGTCCATAACGGGTAACAGCACAGACACTATGTTATCTACGCATTCATACGGGTGTACTATGTCTCCAGACGAGAGACGTCCATAACGGGTAACAGCACAGACACTATGTTATCTACGTATTCATACGGGTGTACTATGTCTCCAGACGAGAGACGTCCATAACGGGTAACAGCACAGACACTATGTTATCTACGCATTCATACGGGTGTACTATGTCTCCAGACGAGAGACGTCCATAACGGGTAACAGCACAGACACTATGTTATCTACGCATTCATACGGGTGTACTATGTCTCCAGACGAGAGACGTCCATAACGGGTAACAGCACAGACACTATGTTATCTACGCATTCATACGGGTGTACTATGTCTCCAGACGAGAGACGTCCATAACGGGTAACAGCACAGACACTATGTTATCTACGCATTCATACGGGTGTACTATGTCTCCAGACGAGAGACGTCCATAACGGGTAACAGCACAGACACTATGTTATCTACGCATTCATACGGGTGTACTATGTCTCCAGACGAGAGACGTCCATAACGGGTAACAGCATAGACACTATGTTATCTACGCATTCATACGGGTGTACTATGTCAATCGAATATCAATTCGATCGAAGATTGACCACTATAAATCGAACGTCTAAATACTCGAACGTTCATAATATCGAATGGTTATTATATCGAACATTCAATAATAATAATAATAACATTCATCGAGTGTTCAAAATATCGAATGTTTGTTTGATCGAGCGTTCAACGCATTGCATATTCATTCTATAGAAAGATCAATATAATTTTTAAGAATACAAGAATAACACAAAATTTACTAATAAATCACATTTCAATATTTAATTATTATCCTTAGGTACATTTTAAAATTTTGTGTGAAGTGCAATTGCACGGAGAAACTCTAATAAATCCATGTTGTTTTGAATTGCATAATTTTTAATTTTTTTTTTTAACTTTCACATTTTTTTTTTCAAAAGTTATGGAACTGTCGACATATTGCTTTGTAATGCAAATGGTAGACAATATTGTTGCCTTTCGAATAAGCTTATTTTTATCTCATTGTGACTAAAACTGTGAGAAATATGATTTCTTTTTGTACTCGCATAGAGAATATTTAAAAAAAAAAAAAAAAAAAACAAAATGGCTGCCACATAGCAGGGAAGTGTACTGGACCCTAGCTTAGAGTGTAATTGTACTTTAAAATAGTTGGTATTTAAGTATTTAGAACATCGCTAGTCCATGTCCGGACACACTGTATAATATTATTATGTAAATATCTTGTTAGAAAGTAAAATGACTTCATCTGTTGATGAGGGTATGACACCACTACTTGCTATGGTTGTGTAAAAAGAAACACATATCAAGAGTTTGTGTGAGATACCACCACTAATGGAAGTCGTTTGTTTTTCATTTACATTTATGGTGAACCTATTGAGGTGTCGTGCATTTGGGTATCGTTTCTTGTAATGTGACATTCGCTTTTGATAAGGCATGTATTGCTTGAAGCAAAAGCAACATTTCGAATATGAATATTATTGAAATGGCGTTGTGATCTCGGGGCACGAACTACTGACAGCTGAATCTGTTGGACAAAGCCTAACAATCGTTGACATCCAGCCAAGACTACCGAAGATACTCAAAGTGCTTAGTGAGTAATACTTTATAGTTATCACTACATTGTTAAAGATTTGGCTAGTCATATTTTACTGGCTAGTAATATCAGTCTGGAGAGACGACTCTCACGATAGTGGCCTGTCC
>CATIVS010000010.1:7500-16432 GCA_949629135.1 Eremobia ochroleuca | reverse complement strand
CGTTTAGCCTGGAAGCCGACCCCAAAATAGTTGGGAAAAAGGCTAGATAGTGTATTTTGGTTTTCCCAAATCAAGACATACCTCTTATTATTCATAACTAGCTGACCCGGCGAGCTTCGTACCGCGTAAATGGATGGGAAAATTAATTATCCTCATAATTTTTCATGAATTTTTCTCATGTTTTCATAGTTGTTCTGCTGTTCGGGGCGGAGATCAATCGAAGATTATAAAAATCAGTCCAGCTGTTCTTTACTTATAAATGATTTAACTAACTTGACTTTATTTTACATGTTTATATACTAGATACTAACCAATAAGCGTTCAATTACAGGAACATATCATTCTTCCACGTGATGCAAATTGCTGCGGAACTGCACCCTAAGTTCAAGTTCGAGGCGAGCGAGTGGCCCAACGGCCACTACGTGCACACGATCGCCGGCCACAAGGAGGAGCCGATGGGTTATCACTACTGGCTGCTGTACCGCCTGCCGGAGAAACCAGACCCCGCTAGCCCGCCCGGCAACCAGCTCGTCGCTCCCGTCGGTAATGGCCAATTACTCTTTTTTAAATCATGTCTTGCCCTGAGCGGAGACATGTTTTATGGGAAGTCGGAATATTGTTTGATTTCGTTTCATCATCATCCATAGCCCGACTCCACCTTCTGTCGTGTATAGGCCCCTCTTTTCATGAACCAATCCAAACGCTCCTGTGGCAGCCTCATCCAGGTTCTATCCGTGACAGTAATAGTGTCGTCCGCCAATATCGCCAACTGACGACCGACAGTTCGTCTCCCAGTCCTTGGACGCCACTCGGTCACTGCTTTACTCTACCTGTCATCACTGCACCTTACAAGGTGTCCTGCCCAACTCCATTTGAGTTCGGTTACCAATCTGAAATTGAGAAATCAGAATAGATTCAGCAACATATCGTGTTCCGTTCAAACATCACTAAACTTAACTTTCTGTTTCAGGTGTGGACGACTTATTAGTTGAAGATGGAGAACATTATCTGTTCTGGTACAAGAAGCTGTAAATCTTCCACCAAACAAAACCCAGCACATTACCGTTACCAAGTTGATTGTATTCCTGTGACATCCAAAGAACCTTATTTGATACCATGACTACCTGTTTGTTTACGCAAATTTTTAATGGCCTGTTTCTGTTAACGGCCGAACCCAACTACCTATATATCACCAGTTTTGGCATACTGGAGATAGAAAACCTATCCATCTCTGGTTTTAACGCCGCAATAATTTATATCACTAGCGACCTGTATGACTATATTATGCTGACAGTTATAATTATACTGGCTGCAATCAGTAGCTATCTGTCAATAGATTATTGTTTTCGGTCGTAAATCGGTAAAAAAAAAATCCCGAAAACTTAGTTGTAAGATTCGCAGTCATATTATCGTACGTATTTCAATAGAATTAATAGGGTTTAGGAACATATTTATCAAATAACGTATAATAATGAATTAAATCTGACTACTTGAACCTTTCATGAAGCAGTCTAGCTGTGGTCAATTCTCTAACGTTACTATAGAACTTTTCTATAAAATTGTAAAAGTGTTATCTCCTTTTCTAAGTGACCTGTCTGCTGTGAAGATACCAAAGATCTATGTTTGCAACGTCCACAAGAGTTGATTTTGATGTAAATATTTCCATAATGGTTTAGCTTGAGATACTTATTATTTAGGCCAAGAAAAAACTTAACTAAAATTGTAAACTTCTATCGATCAACCTGGCTATAGAAAATGCAGGTCCGATGATTAAATCTTGGGGAACCCCTTGACTGAGACCGAACTATTACAAGTCATACCAGTATGGTCTGGACTTGTGGAACTGTCCTTAAATGACTTATAAATATGTTCTTTTTCGCTTTATACCAAGCCTGTAATGACATGGAGTTTAAACCCGAGGCCTTTGTAATTATCTCAAGCTTAACCAAATATTGTAGGTTCTATAAAAGACGAACAATTACCTAATTCAGTGTTTACTTAATAATGCATTATATTTAAAGGTTATTTAAAGGCAATCATTCTGTAATTTGTAATCGTCAATAATATCCATTATCATCAGAAAATTGACATTACAAGATGTTTTTCAATTTCCTGAAAGTAGTACTTGACACTATTTTTATCTGCAATACCTTGCATGCGTTAGTTGGGCATGTATGTATAATAGCGAATAGATGAAAGTTAAGATTCATGTTAAAGTAAGCAATTCTCAATTTAAAACATTTTTAAAATACATCCATCGAGTTGATGGAAAAATGGAAAACAATGGAATATCACACTTGTATACTTCTAATTAAATCTCAGATTACAATGGCATTGATTATACAGTGGACCCCCGGTAATCCGACAAACGTTTTGCAGGGCAGTGTCGAACTATCGAATTTGTCGGATTATATAGTACTGCCTATAAGACCCCCTATAGTCCGGAATTTAGCGAAGAGCTACATTATCGAAGACATGTCGACAAGACATATCATGTCTACATGTCGGATTACAGGCGGTGCCGGATCAGACAGGGCCCGGATTACTGGGGGTCCACTGTATACGTTTACATATCAATTGATTACCACTGTCGAGTACCGTAATAACATCCGTAGATTATTGAGTAAAACACGTTTTCTGCAGTAAATCGTTCTTAAATAAGTGCAATTTATGTTTTACGCTAAGCACTTCTGTATAAAATTCAAGTTAACAGTATATACAGTAAACAGCTGCATGACCAGTGGTGGCCCTGTGATATCGGCCTCGACTTACGAGTTGTAAGTAGTGAGTTCGAACCCAGCCAGGCATTTTGCTTGATGTATTTAATTTCTTCACCGCAGCTATCAAAACGGTGCAGGAACACATCGTGAAGAAACCGGCATGTCCTAGAGCCAAAAAAATCGAAGACATGTGACATCCACCAACCCGCGTGGTGGATTATGGCCCACTCCCTCTCACAGAGGCCTGTGTCCCAGTAGTGGGAACATTTATAGGCTGTTATGAAACGCCTGCATTCTAAAAGAAGTGTTTCTGAACTCTTTTATGCATCCACACTATGCTTGTCTACATTTACAAGATACATTTTTTTTTTTACATTCAAATAATTACTTTCCTATTGATACTAGTTCAATATCAGTTTGTTCCGTAACATTATTTCCATTTACTCGGTGGCTATTGTAATAATTCTATTAATGATATATTGTGTAATCTCGGAAACAATAGATTTTAAAACTAATCATTTTAGACGAGACTGAACGCAGCGTTATCTGATTGAAGTGCGTTAGATTAACATTTTTATTGTACCTATTGAATGGTTCTTAATAAAGTATGAAAATTCAGTATTTTTAGATGTTTTATTTAAAGGCTAACTTAGAAATCCTAAGCATTCTTCAAGGGGGCTAAATTACTGAACGTAACACATTAATATGACAATTAACAAAACATGGCACACAACTTATAGGACAAACTCCTCTAGATGAAAAAGTCAGCCTGCATTTTCTACATTTTGGGAACCTCTGGTTAGCCTCTATAGTACATCGCCACATGCGAACTACGCATCACTCTGACGTCACGCAAAATCCTGCATCGCGCAAGCAGAGTTTACCGCGAGACTAACGTAATATAAAACGTCCCGACATCAATAATCTGGCAATTGCCAACGAGACACACCACCCGTCGGGTCGGAGCATCCTCCCTTTCCTATGCAAAAAGATTGAATTTTACACCCTGTCCCTCATACCTTCATAGTCTGTTTCATAATATTATATGTTTGTCTATTAGTCAAGAGTCTATTAAAGTAATAAAAGCCAATCATAAGATCCAACATTTATTAAATTTGTACAATTTACATATAACACCAATATGACCACGTCGGGTAAGTATCGATACCTACACGGTGCAACTCTACTAGGTATCGATACCTACACAGTGCATGTCGGCTAGGTATCGCTACCTAGACAGTGCATAGGCTACAAATGTTCCGTATATGGCTTACAAAAAAGAAAACAAAGTCCTCATAAAAATAGCCTTTTAATATACTTTATTTGAAAGTGCTTATCATACGAACTTACGTAATAAGTTATTAAATAACTTAAATCACACATACAACCTTCATTTCAATTTATAATATTGGAACATAAAATAATAATGCTTTTTTTAGTTATAAATTAATATACCTCAACTTAAAATTCTCACATTTTCACAAGTAACATAAAATTAAGCTAAAATTCTATTATTTTTGAACCGCTCTTTAGAAAAGACGTCATAATTTTTATAGTACAAAAGTTAATTTTGCACTTTACAAATTATAACGTCTTTTTATAAAAAAAATCTTATATTCGTATCAATTTATTATTCTTGTCTATTATAAGAGGATTTCGATTCAAAAGATATCGAAAGCTTCGTTCACGTAACGCTTGAGGTTTAATAAAAAGAATATATTCTCTTAGGTTTGTTTAAAAAGCTAATTTAATTAACATATCTAAACACAACAATACTTAAATAAGCAACTTCATTGATAAAAGTTGCCACCAGGCACACAAATGTTTTCCAATTTTATTGTGAACATACAAATATATTAATAATGCAATCATAACTATTTCAGCAGTGCGATTCTGTAACCATCTTACCGTGAAAACTTAGGTGAAGTGAGCGTGGAGTGAGCTGTCAGTGTGATCCACCTGATACTAGGGATTGACCAAGCATACATTTACAATTTATAATCGAGTCTTTAGTAATATTTTTACATGCTAATTCTATTGGTCATTTTATATGCATAATTTCAAAGCTAGTAATTTAGTTGCCAAAACATTACTATTTTGTGGGGTTTTAAAATAAAATAGCAAAACACAAACTTAGTCAGAATCTTAATGTTGTTTTTTTTCCTAGACAAGTCTTATATAGCGATGTTTTGGTAACTATAATACTAGCTTTGAAATTATATAAAATGATCAATAAAATTAGCATAAAAAAATGTTACTAAAATCTCGATTATGATTGTAAATGTTTGCTTGGTCAATCCCTAGCACCAGTGGGATGACACTGACAGCTCACTCTACGCAAGTTTTCACGGTGAGATTTTTACAGAATCGACCGGCTGTATACCATTTTAAATTAAAAGAGTGATACTCATCAGATGATGATGAGTCAAAATATATTTATAGCCCGCACTTAACCCTTAAATGCATTGTGATGGATATTTCCATCAACCAATTCAATGACATATTTTCGTTTCCACAGAGCACTGGGATTCCCCAATTGTAAGGGATATTCAACTATACATTGTTCGAAATGTAATGTTAACCTTTGCCTCAACAAAAACAATAATTGTTTCAACAAATACCAAAATGAGTGAGTTTATTATCTCACTGCACATTTTGTTCCAAGTAGGTTAGTTCTGATTACATAAAGACGTAAATTTCCAGACAATTAAAAAAAAAACATAAAGATAATTAATTTATTGTATTCTTGCAACACTCCTTATTTCATAAATTCAATCTAGTAGAGATATACGTAAATAAAATGAGCAATATTATTAAATAATTTTTACACTGTGCATAATTATATATAATTGTGTCGATATAATTCATATTGTATAACATGTGCAATCATAGCTTGTCTAGTAATTACATGGATTTATGGTAACTCACACAAAGAAAGGTATAGTCATGAAAATGCAAAAGGGTTTTTTTTTTAAGCACCACAGTTATACCTAACTATAATCAGAAAAGTAGTGAGGCCAATTTAATAATACCGATATCGATATATCGATTGCAAAAAAAAAAACTCAGAATGTTACACATAAATTATATCTTATACCCGTATAATCTGGAATAAATTCACAGTACACAACCAATGAAAATTAAATCCACACTACAGTACGCCGACGATAATATAATAATGCGTCCTTGACATCTGACAGTTTAATACAAACGAATACGTGTTTTGCGAATTTGATCTTTATTAGCTACTGGAATTGTCGCACTGACAGGTGTCAGGAACGCATTCTCTCGACGGCTGGTCTGTAAGTTAAAATTAATAAGATACCAAAAATCATTTCTCTTTACCTTTCTTAGTGTTAGTCAACAGTTTTCGCATCTTTAATTATTGGATCTATAAACCTTTTTTTTTTATAATGTTGCTAGATACGTAGAAAATCTTCATGTTTGTGTATAAAGGGCTATACACATATTTGAATAGCTTGTGCATTACGCGGTATTTTCGGGTAGTCAGAAGCCCGAAAGTCTGACAACCAGTCTTACCTAGGGGTATCATATCACCCAGTAACTGGGTTGTGGAGGTCAGATAGGCAGTCGCTCCATGTAAAATACTGGTATTCAGCTGCATCCGGTTAGACTGGAAGCCAACCCCAACATAGTTGGGAAAAGGCTAGGCAGATGATGATGTAAATGCATTACGCACCCAAACCGCAAATATTGGTAATCCTTTACTATACTAATTACATTTAGACTTGACGAATCAAATAAATTAGCCCACGTTCGCAGACGTAAAAATATCGCGGCGGGATTTTATCGCGCAATGGATTTTCAACTCTCGGTATTGAGCCGAGCGCTGATAATCTAACAGAGTGCTCGCTTCCAGCGCGTCAAAAAAACAAAATGTCGGATTTTCAACTCTCGGCGTTAGCGCAGTGCGTTGAAAATCCAGTGCGCGAAATAACAATCGCCGCGAGAAGAGCTTGCCGTGCGGACCTGGGTTCAGGTCACCTTTTCTCCATTAGAAACCCTCAACCGTTGCTGATAAGTGTTCATACACACGAGTGGCACGCGTCTACACATGAAAATTTGTCCCGAAAAATTCTTAGAGCAATAGTTCTAAAACCAGCCACCAGCCGCGCTGCATTAGTGCACCGAGCATAGTGTACCGAGTGAATTCTCTACCTTGGTAACTTAGCGACCTCAGCGCACTCTGCCCGCCAACGTTATTTTTTCAAATTTCTGGCACAACTCTAATGTACAGAGTTTGGACTCCTTATCTATAGTCTTCATGCGTCTACAGTAGAGGCAACTGCAACCGTCAACACTCATCGACGGCAGCCGTTGACGCTTGCCGCCCGTGTGTGCACACTAAAGCTACGATTTTTCGTAGAAGAGCGGTCGTAATGTCCAATAGGTCAGATAGGCAGTCGCTCCGTTTAAAATACTGGTATTCAGCTGCATCCGGTTAGACTGGAAGCCGACCCCGGCATAGTCGGTAAAAGGCTAGGCAGATGATGATGAGCGGTCGTAATGTCCAAATAAAGAGCGTTTCTTGACACCTTAATGTCAAATACTGGTGTCAACTACTCATGCCATAGAGAATATAACCACTAGAGAGCGTATGGGCCGATTTCTTCGAAGCACACGACTCACTACTGCGGGCCGGGTGATGAGGAAAAACGCGCGGCTGCAATTGGTCAGTTCAAGGTCAAGTTGCATCGTTAGGGCTGCTTAACTTCATTAAGAGAAAATAGTCGATATCGATAAAATGGATTTTAACATTATAATAAATACTAAATCAAAATCATAGAAATAATATTTAATCAAAATCAATCAATTACAAAAAAAAAATCCCGGAAATGGACTGATCGGCCCCGGTCGGGGACAGAAAGAACTAAAAAATCCCGGATTATACAAAAAAAAAAAAAACCGACGAACTGACAACCGAGGAGGTTCTCAGTTCGTCGGTATTTCTTTTTTGAAGTCGGTTAATAGTAGATAGTTATTTTATTAAAGTATGTGAATTGAATAAAAAATGTATTCATTTTATTTTTCTCGATATCAACTTTCAGCTATTAAAGATAACAGCACTATTTTTTACGATAAACATACAAAAGGAAAGAAAGGGATAGAAGCATTAGAATTGTCTAATACAAGAAAGAGACTTTTCCAAAAGACATCAACGCGCGACTCAAAAAGTGTGCTCGTTTACCCAGCCACCATTTTAAATAGACCCCTGCAGTGGCTTATAATCTGATTAAATCAAAAATAATTTATCGTAATGTTTATGTACCGATGAAAAGTTATGTCATCCTTTTTGTAACTAGATGTCTAAGAATGTTTCCCACACCACTTCACCGCGCATGATGGCATTTTGATGCGTTATAATTGCATAAACGTAAAAAAAATATATATTAATTTAGCGTGCACGCAGGTCTAACACTTGGACACAACTAAAATTGCTACTAGTACCGTAGCCTATACATAGGCGACAAAATACTAATAGTTTTCGTGCATCGGGGCACTGTATACGCAGTCAAGTGGTTATAATAGTCTTTGACTCATGCACACTCATCCACACTGTACACTTAGCAATGCTTAGAGGGTGCTAGCAGTTCACATCATTCTGTATGTTTGTTTCTGCTGCATGTATATCCATAATTAGCTGTAAGACTAGTTTATATATCTTAAGCTAAAATTTCAAAGAGCTGTGGATTTTGTGAATAATAAATAAATAGAATGACACATTTTCATGACGTCCGTTATAATTATGACGGTAAACGCTCTTCTAGGAAACTGTAGCTTAAGTGGTAACGTTTCAGCGCCACTTATTGGTCCATACAGAAACGCTAAGAAGCGATTAATGATTTAATTTTTTTTCTGGTAAAAAGTGCTTACGCTTATGTTCAATAAAATAACGACGTTTTTATAAGTGTGTGTAATTGTTGTTTCAGTGCATATTATGCCTCAGTCATAAGACATTTAAATTCGAATATTTTCTAACTGGCAACAATATTACAACGTACATTCTAATACCATACAAAGTGCGTAGAACTATTGCTTCATCGAAAATATAAATACCATCTTTCAGCGAAATGCTATTTACAAATACAGGGTCAAATTGAATTAGCTAGCTTTGTAAATCTTTCAGTAATTATAATAATTAACATTAAGTATATATTTTATTTGTAAGTAGCTATTTATACTAGATACAA
>CATIVS010000010.1:0-2500 GCA_949629135.1 Eremobia ochroleuca | reverse complement strand
TCTTGGCAATCGTGTTTATTGTGTTCAAGGTTTTCAAACGCCGACCTCATCTAGTTTAAAAAAAATATGATTGACATGTAAAAGTGTTTGTACAAACTTACTTACAGAAAATAAATCATTTATTAAAGAAGGTTGGCCAAAACGTACCTGGCGACGAAACGATAGTGTCCCTATATGCTATATGTATGAAAAATAGCCTTATTTTTAAGGTCATAAAAAACACAAGAAATATCTTTTTAAGTGGCCACAAAAAAAAGTTATCCTTATTTTAGTTTTTCTTTTTTTTTCTACATTATTTTCGAATAATAGTTTCAGAACGCACCTATTGACGATTCATTTCGCGTATGAAATGACTTTTTATTCAAAGACTTTGAATATTCATTTTTTTCTGAATAGTTGTTAACTGTTATTCAATTAAATTAGTATTTAGGCACGATATCACTACTATGCTGATTTATTATGCATTGGATCTTTGTCATAAAAGATAATTAAGTGAAAGCGTTTAGTTCAATTACGTACAGTAAGCTTCAAAGAAACCGGACCCCCCTTTGATGATGATATCATACGTTTAAGTTTTTCGTTAAGTAATGTAAATGGCGTGTTGGTCTAGTGGTCTGGACTGCGGCTTAGCAATTCGATGGTCACGAGTTCAAATCCGCGGATGAGATCTATTTTTTTTTCTTTTTTTTAGTTTCTTTAATAGTTGATTAGGTGATTTTCGTAACTTTATTCAGAAAACATCCATATTTAAGAAAACAAATGTTAAGTATGAGGTTTGTAAGAACAGCCAGGCATGTTGCATAAACAATATTCATTTATTTCATTATTTACATTTCTAGGAATCCACATATACAATTATTACGAGTATACAGTTTTTCTATCTGTGTTAAATTAGGGTTATTTACTTAAACTATTAACTAAATACAAAATGTATACCCTGGGTGGAGGTGTAGAACGTTTAACATTAGATAACGGTTCGTTTATAGATATTTCTAGTAACATAACTACAGATATTTATTTATTCAAACTTGTAAAAACATTATTTTTTTATACTCTGTATGATCTTATGGGGAAAAAAGCCTGTTAAAAAATGAAATGTTGTCATTTGTGCCTGTGAATTACAGAGGAAGAACCAACATGCTAAACTATAACAGTATAGCAATATACATCTTTCTCTTTTATCACAATTTCTGATAACCCTTTTACACAGCATTAGAAAAGTATGTGAGGTCAGATGGTGCATCGTTAACACATTACAAGACTACTTGTAAACAAGAGTAACTGGATTCATAATATAAAGGTTTTTTATTTTTGATTAACTACGAGATAATGGATCCCACAAATATTGGGAATTATTAACACTTGCTCAAACGTTCCAATGCAATTTTATCAGATAAGTTACACAATCAATCTGCCGAGTAAATTGTCTATTAATAACGGAGTCGATGGCAGTCACTGTCTATCACTTCTTGAAGACTTTTCATGCCCGAAACCATATTGAAGCTTGCAGCACTATTTCGAATTAGTTCCCAGGTTTTGTGTGTCCCAAGGTGTCGCTCCGATTCATTAGTGTAAGCAGTTGGGTGAGATCGCATTTCACATCACCCGTCGCTTGATACCTTTGTATCCATCTACGAACTATTTTTCTCTGTAATGAAAACAATAATATTAGAATACATAAAAAACTCACCTTGTAAGTTAATAATGCAACATGGTTGTAACAATAAATATATGTGTATAGCGTAAATCTTACCGTTAAGCCACATTTCTCGTGCTATTTTCTTTATGCTTTGTTCCTGTTCCCAGAGAGCAACAATTATTTTAGCCTTCAAAAAGTTGTTAATCGCACCATACTATCGGTTAATAGAATCAAACTGTTCAAAAACTTCGTAAATTGGATAATTTTACGACGAAGACACACAAGCTGATCGGCACGAAAACGAAAACGATTTGAAAATAATTATACCTCAATCATCAGTTTAGTAAATAGGGCGAAGAAGTATTCTAAATTCAACTCTAACTCACAGTTTCATACAGCAGTTAAGTTTCTGAAGTAAAATGACGGTAGTGCAACAATCGGAACAAGCACAATCTATTCAACCAAACAAGAAATCTATGCTAATTTCAACCTTATCTTTTAGTTAATTGAGGAGTTACGTATTGCATTTTGTAAAACAAGGTTGTGGACGGTAGGTGTATCTCACGTGGTGAAGTTGAAATTTAAACCTTAATGTCTAGAAGATTAGACCGTTATCAAACTTGTTCGATAAAAGGAGTAATGCTATTCGAATTTTCGTTGAGATTACTAACTGAGCCAATAGCCTATTGGTATAAGGCGCGGTCTTAATGATCGTCTGGCGCGTGGTGATGCGGGTTCGTATCCTATACGGCACGTAGTGTCTTTTTGTAAGTTATTCTTGGTATTACGGTTCGGCCAGAAGCCGAAAAAAATACCACAATACCTAATTATTAAAAACATACAAATAATATTTGAGTCGGA
>CATIVS010000009.1:0-14655 GCA_949629135.1 Eremobia ochroleuca | reverse complement strand
CGTGTCTGCCCAGCAACGTAAATAACTCAATGAAGGTTGTTTAACTGTCAAAATGAAACCCATTGCTACTGATAGTATGTTACGCAATTACCCTGCTGGTAGCCACTTTTTCAAGCTTTTTTATAAATTAAATTTTTATATAAAAAAATATATACAACGTGTAACGGAAAGGGGGTATCAACCCTGAAGGAGGTGAATGTGCTCATGAAACTCAACAACTTTCCCCAAAGAACATAGGTCGAAATATGAAAAAAAAATTTGGCCCTCCCTTACAAAACTGACTACCAGCTGATTGATTTACTATGGGAGGGCCAAATAATTGAACCATAATGATACTTTGAGTAATACATATTTAGTTGGTTTAAATCGGTGTTTGCTAAAATAATTCTGTCTTCTAATATTATAAAGCGAAAGTGAGTCAGTTTGCGGGCAAGAGCTAGCACTATAAAAATGTGCTTCTGTGAGCCATCATCAGCAAAAAGTCTGAAAATAGCAGATGACGGTTGGTTTTACCAATGTGGACTTGAATGATACATCACACTAATATTATAAAGGCGAAAGTTGTGTGTGCGTGCGTGCGTGCGTGTGTATATTTGTTACTTCTTCACGGTCAAACGGCTGGACACAGATCGTTTATAACCAGGATTAATACATAGAAAATATTATACATTAATACGTAAATAAATAAAACATATTCATATTCACATTCACAACAAATGTACCTAAAGACACCAAATTGTATCATTATCCACGGCTGAACGCTGTGGCCCAAAATACAAGCGATAGCTTAGTTTGGGAACCAGTATCACCAACTCCTGCGATTAACTTACCTTTTATGTAGAAATAATAATATTGTGAATGATTTTTCTGGTACCAATAAACAACTTTTTTTTATAGATTACTTTTCATCCCCATATTCCTACGGGATCGAGACTTATGCGGGTGAAACCGCGGGGCGCAGCTAGTAAATAATAAATAACTCACGTGTATTCCTCATAGAGACTAGCATGGCGACGATAACGTAATGCAGGTTGGGAAACATCGGTCCGTCGGCGAACAGGAAACCCCATAGATTGGGGATCTCAGATCTGGGGAATTCGCGACCGAATAGTAGTCTCAACCATCGGCTGAAACAATGAAAGGCAATATATGTATTGTCTAGCGCAGAGGGTTTCTTAAATAGGTTAGGTTTCGAAATAGGGTTTCTGAAGAATAATGAATTCTGTTGTTAGAGACATAAAGTGCAAAGTAGTAAGAACAACGATGTGTTAATCACAGACGATCGCTAGATTTGTTTGCACTATAAGGCATTGATAATCATGTCTATGAATGAATGATGTATCCAATACATATTTTGTAACAATATTTTGATTTAAATGATTTTCCGTGGAGTATCTTGCCCGTTCGCTTTCATGGGTAAGTATGAAAAAGCTAGTTGCCCATTCCAAAGCGTTGTACCTACAACGTTTTGGAATGGGCAACTAGCTTTTCTTTTCTAACTGACCGACCTCTTAACAATTCAGAAGTGCCTGTAATTGGTTTATCCTAACTAATATTATAAATGCGAAAGTAAGTATTTCATTTTTACCTTTTCACACCTAATCCACTGAACCGATCATCATGAAATTTTGCATATTCGTTTTCAGGGGTATAAAAAAAAATACTGTTCCCGAGGATAAGAACAATAACTTTCGACGGTCACAATTGCTGTACGACGCTAGATGGCGCTACGTGTCTTTCGAATCATGATTGAAATATGACCCGACTCTCTGAGCAGTATTCAAATAAAAAGTAGTAGGCTTGCATGAATTAACGATAATATTTCAACAATTAGTTTTATGCTTTTAATAGGATTTTGATGAAATTTGGCACACAGATAGTTTATTATAACCTGGATTAACCCATAGGATACTTTTTATCCCGGTGATACGTTTCCGTGGGATGGAAGTCCCGGGCTAAAGCTAGTTTGAAATAAATGATTTGAGGTTTGACTTTGAATGTCAAAAAAATCGTTTTCACTGCTATGTATGTGTACTATCTTTGAAAGCTATTATTTTGTATGTATGTGAACTTACATTCCAAATAGCTCCATAGATATGTTGCATTCGACTAAATGTAAAGATAATTCGAGATCCAATGGCACTAGATATTCTTCTCTCACTTTATCCAAATATCTTATTACTTCGTTGGGATTCTGAAACATAAATATTACCATAATACATAGTATAATTGTCTTCGTAATTGTGTCATAACTTTTGATCATTTCCATTAAATTAAAACTTCATGAGGTGTTTGTCGAGGCTCTCCGGCTTTATTTAAACACATTTCTCAGTAATGCCTATTGATGACTATTGTTTATTATTTTCCTCATGCAATTTGCAATCTTACAGAATGGTACATTCATAATTAATGTTATTTTTCCTGTTACATACTCACATGAGACATTTTAGAAGGGGGTAGTCTGCCACATGAGGTGGGAACGATATCACCTGTTGTGTAGAATCTTTCTAAACCTTTCATTATTGCACTGAAAAGCATGCTGAAAACAATATTAATATGTATAAAATATAATAAACAGTTTTCACGACGTAAAAAAAAGTTTTGGAGTCAATGAAAACATTCTAAAAGCCAATTATTTTTAAAAGAGTAACTGTGGACTGTCTTGCCGGCTCTTCTCCATAGCAAACAACCAACCAGAACCATGAATCTAGCTCCTGACGTTTCATAAGCGCCTATGTAGGTATTACGTGAAATAAAATATTGTGATTTGATGGACAAAGATGGCATTTTAATGCAGGAGTTCAGCGAATGGGTTTTGAGCCTGAGTCGCACACCGATAAAATATTCTCATGGCTTACAGCTGTGATATGTAATGAGTCTGGATCAGCATATTTGTGCATTTCAGATGCGAGAAATATTAGCGATGGATTACGTGTTAAAACATTGGCATATTAGTGATGGACTATGTGTAACAATATTAGTGATGGATTACGTGTAAAAATATTAGCGATGGACTACGTGTAAAAATATAAGCGATGGGTTACGTGTAAAAATATTAGCGATGGACTATATGTAAAAATATTAGTGATGGACTATGCGTAAAAATATTGGCGATGGACTATGTGTAACAATATTAGTGATGGACTATGCGTAAAAATATTGGCGATGGACTATGTGTAACAATATTAGTGATGGACTATGTGTAAAAACTGACTACTTACTAGCTATCGTGCTCTAAACAGTCTTCTTTTAGTATAAACTTTAACTTTTCCCTGAAAGAAAAAAAAAACAGCAAATTTAAAAAACCACCGAGTATTTTTGTGGCCTCTGTCAAGACCAAAATTGCCGAAAAAATAGTAAAAAAAAGACTTACCCAAGATCTTCAGGCGCAAACTTCCTATCTAGATACAGTTCGAACAACACGGGCGCAAGTATCTCGTGCATGCCTTGTCTGTAACCCACGTTTGAGTGAGAACGCGCCCAGAAGAATAGGATGCGGACCTAAAACAAAAAAAAAAAAAGTTGGATGAAAAAGGTGAAATGGGTGAGTTAGTTCTTAAGGCGGATCACACACTACAAGCACAACGTGCCACGCGACGGGGCGCAGATAACGCTCCCCCGCGCAAATGTTAACAAAAACGCGTTTCCGCGCGGGGATTTGCCCCCGTTTTGCCGCGCCCCGTCGCGTATCGCGTTGTAGTGTGTGATCCGCCTAAGGCCCGGTTCACGCCCTCGGGCGATGCGACTTGCATCTAGCGACACGAGCACGCGTCTCCTGGTCGCGTCAGCGTGGTCACTCACAGCCTTATTAGAAGGCTAAAAGTCACCCAAAAGGGCAACGGAAAAGGCTATGATTGAGGTTTCCCTACGTGATCAAATCAGAAATGAAGAGATATGCAGGAGAACCAAGGTAACCGACGTCCGACATGGCCCGAAGAATTGCCAAACTTAAGTGGCAGTGAGCACACACATTGCTCGCAAATGGCCGATGGGTCGAAAGGTTTTGGAATGGCGACCGCCTGCCGGAAGACGTAACGTTGGAAGTAGGGCTTCCAATACCGGGATCCCAGTATTGGCTAATACATTTTTCAATACTGGTATTGTTTTATTTTCAGTAGAAACTACAGTGACACAATTTCGTTCTATTGCATATTCTATTTCCAACCAATTTATATTCAAAAAAGTTATTTTATATTTAAATAACAAGAAACCGGCCAAGTGCGAGTCGGACTCGTGCACCGAGGGTGCCGTACAAAGGACATCATTCATTTAGTACCCAAAAATAAAAGTGGTCGGCCAGAAAAAAAAGTACTGCTGTCTTATGGGAAATGACCTCTTGAACATTTTTTATTATTACAACGGAAGTCTACCATTAATCCCCCGGCTACTATTTGAGATTGAAAATGCCAAAAATCATAATATTTTAATACAAGTTTATAGTCAAAACATGTTCAGGGTGCTAAATTCAATTAAAAGTTGGTATTTTTTTAATGTTATGCTTAAAACACTAGTTATACAAATATCATTTTTGGCATTTTGGTTAATGTTTGGCTTTGGCTGTAATGGGAATATAGCTACATCTGCAAAAAACAGAGATAAAGACCTGGTTTAAGGCGACAGCTCTGCAAACAGGAGTTTACACTCACCATTAAATCCTGCACGTCCTTATCTCTAAAGTACAGCTCCTCAGGGAATGTCCTGACCACATCTTGGAGTACCAACGTTTTGAGCTCGTTATCACAGAAATGTTGTTTCCAGACGCTCTGAAACAAAACACATACTACAATACTCATACATGGATTAAGATTATGTCTGGACTTTAAAAGAGACTGTGACCTCTGAGTTTGTTTCGGCCTTTCTTCTCAGAGTAGTCAGATAGGAAACGCCGACCTCATCTAGTTTAAAAAAATATGATTGACATGTAAAAGTGTTTGTACAAACCTACTTACAGAAAATAAATCATTTATCATTTATGGAGTATTGGGAAGAGACTATCACATAGACATTACTGAAAAAGATGACGCTCTACAAAAACTAACTTTTGTTTAAAAAATTCGATGTGTCATATTTACGGCAAGGTACTGTAGGCCAGTTCGAGAGCAGTGGTAACGGCTCCGAGTTACGAGTTGGTTGTGGGTCGTGGGTTCGAACCCCGACAGGTGTTTTACTTTGTGTATGTAATATCATAACCACTGCTCTCAAAACGGTGAGGGAAAACATCGCGAGGAAACTGGCATGTCTTAGAACCAAAAATTCGAAGACTGAAGGTTACAGCCCACTTCCTCTCGAAGAGGGGTCTGTCTCCCAGCAGTGGGAAGATTATAGGCTGATTATGCACAGTAAGCCGCAGGTCAGTGGTAACAAAACCAGTATAAGCTAGCCTCTTATTCTATTGAAACTTTGTACCACGCTAGGCCAACTCAAGATCAAAGTGTTACCACGGACATGCAGTTTTTTTTTTTTTGTGGTTGGTGGAAATCCTCATGGACATCCTCCATCGTGGGGGTTAAGCGGCTAAAACCACCGCTGCGTATGGCCGAGGGTGCGGGATTCGCATAAGCGTTCACCGCTCCCTACCGACATGCAGCCTACTCTCACAAAATACATAATAGTACTATTGTACTAGGGGTAAGGTACATATTTGCTGTTATAACTTGACTTAAACAATGAATATCACAGACATCTGATAAATTAAAACAAATATTATTTCACCTTGACGAGTGCAACACATGGTGTAAGTTATTGAACTGTGTAAAAGAAGCTACATAACGGTATCGATGTTCGTGGAAAATATAACACTGATCATTAACCTGCCTGCAAGTTGTTGTGGTAATGTTATGGCGAAGTAAATGCGGGTTGCGGGCTATCCAACTTTACTGACGAAAGCCTTAATTGAATTTGTAATTTACTGTATACCACATAAAGTGCGTTTTGGTGTGGTGTTACGCGAATGGATAGCATAAGTAATGAGTATGTAAGAGGATGTCAGAAAGAGGTACCGGTAACTAAAAAGTTTTGGCGAAATTGGTTATGGGTATGTGATGAATGAGGAAAATTTCGTGAGGAAATTGTAGTATAAATGTGGATGGCTATAACAGTAACTCAACTCATTTCAATGTTTTCTAATAAATTGATTGCAATATGTGGTTAGCTAGTGACCTCCATGATTGATCATATTATTCTTACCTGAGCAAACGGCAGCAAGTTCGTCATGCTCCCTTAGATGTCACTGCTTGCGGTAGCGTCGGAGGTCGGGTTGCCTCCTTCCCTCAAATGTGGCGAGGGGGGTAATGGCTGATCTTTGCGGTATGCTCGTGAACGGGTGCTGCTTGTGGTGACTGGTCGTCTTGCTGACCATGGTTTTATTGTTGTCATTAGTAATAACTTGTTTATTTAGTTTCCTTCGATGGTCCTAGTTTATCATTTGTGACTTCAAGTGACAGCTATGTAAACAGAACCCAGCATTACAAGCAGTCACGCCCATTACACCTGGAGGCTTTTATTTAATTTTGATTTATTATTTTTTTGCTTGAGTGTGTATATTTTTTATTGTATTTGTTGGTATATTGGCGTTTTTCTTTCTTTCTTTCTTTCTTTTCTTTCTTTACATATGGCAAATAATTTAATTTAGTGTTCTGTGTCTTGTAATGTTAATTATTTGCATACCTTGTATTGTATTCAATCAAGTATTTTCTAACTGAACAGACAGCTGTGCTGCTGGGGAGTTTGTTGCGCCACTTCTTCTTCCCAGCGAAAGTGGTGAAGGGCGGGCGTTTTGGGGGACTGTCTTTTGTAATTTTGACGTTCGGAAAGTGCTGATTCTCAGCCTAGTTTGAATAAATGACTTGATTTTGAGTATGAGTGGACCAAAAAAAATAATGGATGGACTTTGTGAAAGATGATATGGCTAGAGAGGGGTGGCTACCTAGATGCCGACTAATAGAAAACTAGAGAAATATAGAAGAAGATGAAGAAGACATATTGCGACAACCCAGAATAAATTGGGACAAGGGCAGGAGACTGAGGAGCACAGAACGCAACTTCGCTACATAAGTAAGCAAGTCTTATTATAATGGCAACAGAAGTTGTTACCTACCTCATCATCCTGTGAGAGTGGATCGTCGCCGATGACAGCCCTTGGGTCCATTGAAAGCTTGTCTCTCAAATCATTGTAGAAATTCCTATGAGATTTTAGACTGAAAGAATAAAAATAAAGAAATAAGTAAAGGTTTTAAGGAAGATGCGAAATTCAAATTTTCTTAAGTTTTTTGCAATTTTGCAGGTCTATGGCGCCGATTCCCAAACTAAACTAAATTTTTATTCAGTGCATCTTTTTCTTTCTAATTCATTAAGAAAAGGACAGAAGATAAATATTAGTTTAGTCCTGTCAAATTAAGATAGGTACTCCATAGACAAGTTTAGACGTGATTAAAAAAATCGCTACTAAAAATAAGTCAATTTACGTCAGGCGGTGACTAATTTGAAAGGATTAAATTAATATTTATCTTCTGTCCTTTTCTTAGTGAAATAGAAAGAAAAAAAAAATTGTTTAGTTTATGAACAAGAGAATCGACGCCAGTGTCAAGTTTTATGTTGATTAAAATATAATTCGCACCGTAAAAAATGACTTCACAGAATTATCAGCAATACAACTCCTTGAGTTAGAATTGGCCCCAAATGTCATGAATGATTTCATGGAATCGTCATTCAATAGGGTAATATGAACTTAAGAGTTGTTCTGATGATTTTTCATGATTCAAATTCGATAAATAAATATTTGTTACGGCCGCGAATCATATTTAGATAAACATACAACCTTATACTGACCTGCAAATTTCAAAAACCGTAAGAAATTTTGATTTTCGTGGGCTACCCTGACGCTTTCGCCTTAAGCTAGTGACATATCGGAGAGTTTCGCAAGCTCATTTCCCCTCAATCTTGGCAAGAAAATATTATGAAAGTGCCACCTGAGCGGGCAAACCGTGCATCTTCGTATTTACTACGATCAGCAGGATTATGTGCGTAAAATTCCGTTCGCATTTTACTGAACGAAGTAAGGCACCCCAAGCTTCAAGGACTTCCCTGAAGTGAAGAAACTCGACGCACGGGTCGTTATCGTTTCTCTGAGTCAAGCTCCCGACACCCAGGTCGTCTCCTGCGGCGACTAGAGACGTGAGGACGCAAGGATTGCCTCTCCCTCACGCGCTCCGCCTCCTCCTTCGCAAGCATTATTGCTTCGCAGAAGGAGGTGACGGTTTATTTATTTATTTATTTAAACTTTTCGCACACAAAAAAGGTACAAAGGCGGACTTAATGCCTTAGGCATTCTCTACCAGTCAACCAAGGGTGGTGAAGACGGGGAGGGGGGGTGAGGGGGGGGGCGTTTCCCATGCATTTCTCGCTCCGTACCATGGCCTGGACCAGGGCCGGACGCGAGAGATCGCCACCGTGAGGACGCGGCGGTGCTCCGCCCAAACCGGGCAGACCACCACCGTATGCTCCACCGTGTCCTCCGGGCGATCCACACAATGGTAACACCCGGGCGTTACCTCCCGCCTTATTCGGAACAGGAACCTCCCGAAGCAACAGTATCCGGTGAGGACCTGCGTCAGGCGGAAAGTGAGGATGCCGTGGCGCCTCTCCAGCCACTCCTCAAAGAAGGGACATATCGCCGCAATTGTGGCGTGTCCAGCACTGGGTTGCAACAGTCGCACTCTCCATGTCTCCATGAGATCCCACCGGAGTTCCGTCTGCTGTGCCGTGATTTCTCGCAGCAGCGGAGTTACGCCCCGGCATTTTGCCTCCTCGCGCCACTGTGGCCCCACTGGCGCCCCATATGTGGGCGAGGACTTTTGCCTCCAGATCCTATGGCGGCAATCCGGCAAGGAGGCACGCCGCCTCACCAGAGACCGTGCGGCTTCCCCGGACTAGCCAGATGGCCATGACCCTCTGCGAAGCGTTCAAACTCCGGCTGGTCGCTGCCTTAAGGAACGCGTCCACACCGGTGCCCCGTTAAAGGGCCACGGAGCGCACGACCTCCGCGTATAGCCTGCGGCAGGAGGCGTTTAGACCCCCTAGATTGGGCAGGAGCCGCTTCAAGTAAGCCCCGGCCGCTCCAGTCTGGGAGTCGGAAATGCTCCACGAAGTTCCGCCGGCTGTCGAGGACGAGTCCCAGGTACTTTATCGTCTACTCAACGCCGATGTGAACCCCTTCTACCGTTATTTGGGAACCCGACGGTGGCATGCTCCGAGGACCTTTAACGACGATTGTCGCAACCCCGAGTGTCACTAATTCGGCCCGCACCTGGTGCGACCTCCCCTGCGCCAGGACCAGCTTATCATCAGAGTAGCAAACCATGGGACACAGGCCTCAGGGAAACATCGTGAGGAAACCATCATGTCCTAGAACCAAAAATTCAATGACACTCACTGGGCCCGAGTGGTAGATTATAGCCCACTTCCTCTCGAGGAGAAGAGGCCTGCACAACCGACACAAAACTCCGCAGTATATAACCACACTAACTTACAGACACTGTTGATTAAATCGTCACTTGTTTGTTTACAATATTGCAAGCAGTTTTAGATTCACAAAATAATCATGACTCATATTTACAAACTTGAGGTGAGTGACTCAGATCAACAATAATATTTCCCACTGTTGATTCACATTCCTCTTTAGAATAAAGAAATATTGTAATGTCAGTAGCATATTTTATTTGCTACAGAAAAAAATGTTTGTAAGGAAAGGGAATAGAATTGTTTCACAGGATATTGTTGAGTACTAAAAGCGAAAGGAGGCCACCTTTTCTTTTTTTGACCTGAAGTAGGACAACACAGGCTGATTTATTTATTTAATTTGAATCTATCTACACTAATAATAAAGCTAAAGTTTGTTTCTTTGAACATGTTAACACGTTGAACGCCATGGGGGTCACCGGTGACCTCATCTGGTTTACTTTATTGCTCCATGGGGGTGACCGGTGACCTTCACGGTTTTTTTTGTTACATTTACGGAACCCTACGGCAGATTCTTATGAAAAACCGTACACATACATATCTTGATAAAATACATAAATTACAAGATTTTTTTTTACAATTTTTTTATTCTATGATGGCGTTTAACGTGTTATTCTCTGAAACTACACAAGTCAGTTTAAAAAAAAATCTTATTGCATTTGATATCCCAATTTAGCCTCTTGGGAGCCGAGCACAAAAGCGTCAGCAAAGTAATAGCACGGGGCAGGCATTGCAATGCAACATGATAGTCAGGGGAACAAGAAATTTCACTTTATCAAATAAGTTTAAATAAGAAAACAAATTCTCCATTGGTACCTGGATACAATATCCATGTTTGGTGGAGGGAGAGCATTCAGCAGGATGGCCCACGCCAAGCTGCGGGGGCGGGGCAACCTCTGCTGGATGGCTATAGCCCTCAGGCTGTCCACACTCCATGCTGGAAGGTCCAACCTGGTACAAATAAAGATTTACTGATGGAGATCCACATTGGTATAATTAACAAAAGACAGTGGACATTCATTTGTATACTTTAATATAATTATTATCATATTAGTATCTTGGTATCATAAATAATAACGGTGGACTTTCGAACAGTTGGCGGTATTTACAGCAAGAACCTTGAACAAAGAAAAAACAACAACATTCTGGTTTTGGTTCAAAGAGGCTTTATTATACTTACTGATAGTCAGTCACTTCCGGAAACTTTTTTGATGGAGAATTAGGAGAACTATCAGCACTGTTGTGTTCCTGTAAAACGATTATATTTATGACTTTTAGTAAATAATAATCTTATAATAAAATTTAAATGGCACTTGTCGATACTGACCATTTTCGTTTACTTATATTAATTTCGGGAATGCATTTTTAATAGTATCAAACAAAGAAGGTCATGGGAATATTTTTTATAATTTCTGATGCGAAACTGATCTAGTTTATTTTTGATTTTATTGTATTTTCTTGGTTTTTCAATGTGATAACAACAGGAGAAGATTACACAGACACACGAAATTGACAGCATTGACAACTGGGCCAGGCAAATAAGAGTGCGTTCCGAATTGTGCTGTGTAATCGATTTGAGCGTGCTTATTCCCATTCCGAATTAGCGTGAGCGCGACAAGGTTGTCCCGTGAATCGTCATAGATGACGTCACGACATGCGCCATCTTGCGATGATGCCGTCCAAGCCGACCATGCCATAAAATAATATCACCGTGAGCGCTGTCAGTGTGTGTTTTCTTTTGAGTTGCATCATATCTTTAAACTAACGTAACGGCATTTTCGAAATTGTGCTTCTGGCTGACGGTCGCCACCGAAGCAAAGAAGAAGAAATGTGGTATATACAAAAAGAAATACTGTAATCCAACCATGAGTATTCTATAACGAGTTGTGTAGTCTCGATTTAAACATTATCAGTAATATGAAAACGTGATCTCAAATTCAGTGGTTTTTTTTTATTTGACAAGACAGCATAACTTATAAACAAGATAAGATTTCTATGGTGACACTCATTGCACTCAAAGAAGTTTGCATACTCACATTTTAGTACTGGTTGCATGCATTAACTTTATCATATTCAAGTGAATAAACTTTTGACATTGAGCGAGAACTGTGAGCGCGTTTCATTTCGAATTGTTGACAGGTGACAGCTCTCAGCAGTCTCAGCTGTCATAATCGTGATATCTAAATTGGAACGCAAATTAATGATGTGAGCACTGTGAGCAATCAATTATGATGGGGTTATTCCCAGTTGTCGCCACTGTCAACGCCACCACTGGTGACACCACTGGTGACCAGTGGTGGCGTTGACAGTGGTGACAACTGGGATTAATCCCAATTATGGCATAATTCGGAATGCAGCCTAAATTTCCTCGAGTGACATTTAATTTTTTGACATTGACGTTAGAGGGCGCAAGGCAGCGCTGAAAGATATAGACCACAGAGTACATTTATATACAACGTGTAACGTTTATTAAATGCGCAAAACATCAGACACCCCAACTGATTTGTAATTCATTCAATTGACCTATTTTAGAGAGAAATTAAGTAATTAAAAAATTGTAAAGGTTTTATGTGCTGTTTTAGTTTTACTGGCCATTCTGATCGCGACGACGCTTTATCGAGGGAGGAGTCGTCACCGGTCCGCTGCGCCGCGCTGACATTGGCTTGCTTAAACTATTAATAAATAGACACGGCAACGTTTTTAATGAAGATTTTTTGAAAAATGTGACCTATATTAAAAAGTGGTTCAATTAATTCTGCTCGTTATTCTGATCAAACTACTTTCAAGTTTTGCGCATTTAATGTTACACGTTGTATAGGTCGACTCACGACTGTCGATAGTTTGGTTTGGGTGATGGCTATAGAAATCCGCCAACCCCCACTGGGCCCGCGTGGTGGATTATGGCCCACTCCCTGTCACAGAGAGGCCAGTCTGTGTCCCAATAGTGGGAACATTATAGGCTGACTATGCTAGCTGCTACAGAATATCAGCACCATGGTTTGTAGAAGATGAAAAATGTTATAATGATGATATTTTAAATGTTGTCACTCATACAACATGTCCGTTTCTTTACTGTGACGCTGGCGGCGCCGCGCTGGCATGCGGCAACGGAGCTTATTCAATTAAACGTAAACAAAAGGCCACGACCCTGCTACGTCACTTACACGACACAGATATGATATGCGTGTGTAACCCTATGTAAACTGAGGTAAAGAACTCAGAATATAACTTTTATTGAAAAAAAAATATATATAACGCGAATTACGTGAATCCTATTATTTCGACGAGAGCCCCACACACTCCACACAATATTATTACATAAATAATTGTGAAAAATAAATTAGAATTGTCAAAATAAACAAAATTATCGTATCATTATAATTAATTTCCAAATCAGTTAATTCCTTGAAAGATATAAAAAGCACTGACAAGTATCTAAAACGGCATACAGCTAAATGACATACAGACATACAGAACAGATTAAAAATCATACTGACTATCTGAATTGTGATTGGTTAGTTGACCATAAGATCAAATAATCACCAATTGAAATGATTTAAAAATTACAAAATGGACGATTATTGAAAGAAAGAAGTGTGCGTGGTGCGTGCTGTCTTATAATATGATCAATTAAAGTTTTTTTTGTATTCAACTCGATATCGTTTTTTGTTGCGTACTCGCGTCTCGATCGAAGCTCAGCTCGTACAGTGTGCACGAAAATCGGCGTAACAAATATCTATGAAGTCTGTGGTGGATCTATGGATCTTTCTCTTTTTAGTTAGCGCTCTCGCTCTGAACAATTTCGTGAATTTTGTTGCAATTAGTGTTTAGTAATAGTGTTTAAAGTATTTCTACAACTGTGGCGATCCTTATGAGTGATAAATGTTCCCGATTACCACCGTTACAATGGATTGTAACGCAATAACCGTTATTGTGAACCTGTGCAGACTGACATCGCAAGCGCTGGCCTCCCTCGGGTTTCGATGACCATAAGCGTCAGCGGGAATCATGATCGCCAACTTGCCGCTTCTTTTTGCTAACGGCAATCCGACATCACTGTCGCTGATCTCGGCTGCTGAGCTGGAGAAGTTCATAACATTCATGGTGACATGTTCCTGGGGACATGATACTGCGAAAGATATTCGACAACCACCGTGGTGGCCTAAAGATGTGGCGTTTTCGCACCCCTTTGTGAGACCTAGCGAGGTGCCCAAGGAATGGGCCATAAAATTGAAGCTTTTAGTGAGGAAATGTTACGAGTATCACAAAAGCGCATTCCTGTTGGTGTTCTCAGCGCAGCTCGCGAGGTACCCACGCAACAGGCTCAGGTATGTTGACAACAGAGACCACACCACTTCTCTATACTACCGGCCCAATGGGAGACTCCTAGTAACATTCAGAAATGAGAATATACACTATGACAAAATAACTCCCAAGAGTATTGAAGAAACACAAGTTAAATCTACTGATATATACCTGTGTGATAACTGTGACAGCCACTTTGATAATCCGGACATACTGCAAGCGCATGAGAGGCTATGTAATAATGAAACTATCCCAACAAGTACTTGTAGTGGTGGGTTACCAGAGTTTCTTTCTGCTTTAAAGCTTTACCCATCAGGTCAAAAATTCGAGGATTCTGTGAATTCTTATACTGATACTGACATTAAGCCTCAGAAGATCACCGCAAAGCACCTTAGAAATACTACCAGCATTGACCGGGGTGTACTATATCCATTTTCTTCCTTGGCTTACAGACGGAATGCTAAAACAAATGCTCAGAGGGACTTAAGTTTCTCTAGGGAGAGGGTTGAAAGGTATTGCTGCACCACAACTCCTTTTACTAAACATTATAATGTTAAAGTAAAAAACCAGCAGTTTCCTGTCAGGTACAGACGGCCATTGAGCTACTGGAACAGAAACTATGCATTTCCTAATCAGAGAAATAAAAGAATACTCGATATTAAAGCCCAGTTGCTTCTCCTCAAATGTAAACCAGTGACAGTGCATATAGATAGGATGTCAGATGAAAGTATAGAGGAATACCTCGAGAACTTGAGGAAAGAAAGAGAGAGTAAACCACATATGGAAGACAAGGATATTGTTTTTGTAGATGGCCTGGACTGCGACCAGCCAGCT
>CATIVS010000008.1:7500-10000 GCA_949629135.1 Eremobia ochroleuca | reverse complement strand
AATCATTCAATCGGTAGTAGCGACGGGCGGTGTGTACAAAGGGCAGGGACGTAATCAACGCGAGCTTATGACTCGCGCTTACTAGGAATTCCTCGTTTATGGGGGATAATTGCAAACCCCAATCCCCAGCACGAAGGAGTTTCAGCGGGTTGCCCGGGCCTCTAGGCCAGGGAGAACATGCTGATTCCTTCAGTGTAGCGCGCGTGCGGCCCAGGACATCTAAGGGCATCACAGACCTGTTATTGCTCAATCTCGTGCGGCTCGAAGCCGCCGGTCCCTCTAAGAAGAATTTTAATACGTCGCCAGTGAGTTGCGTGACGCGGAGCCACGCACACCTAAATGACGACGCCTATTTAGCAGGCTAGAGTCTCGTTCGTTACCGGAATTAACCAGACAAATCGCTCCACCAACTAAGAACGGCCATGCACCACCACCCACCGAATCAAGAAAGAGCTGTTAATCTGTCAATCCTTCCGGTGTCCGGGCCTGGTGAGATTTCCCGTGTTGAGTCAAATTAAGCCGCAGGCTCCACTCCTGGTGGTGCCCTTCCGTCAATTCCTTTAAGTTTCAGCTTTGCAACCATACTCCCCCCGGAGTCCAAAATCTTTGGTTTCCCGGAAGCTGCCCGCCGAGCCATTGTAGTAACGTCGGCGGATCGCTAGATGACATATTTACGGTTAGAACTAGGGCGGTATCTAATCGCCTTCGAACCTCTAACTTTCGTTCTTGATTGATGAAAACACCTTTGGCAAATGCTTTCGCTGATGTTCGTCTTGCGACGATCCAAGAATTTCACCTCTAACGTCGCAATACGAATGCCCCCAGTTATCCCTATTAATCATTACCTCGGAGTTCTGAAAACCAACAAAATAGAACCGAGATCATATTCTATTATTCCATGCACGAAATATTCAAGCAGCATTTTGAGCCCGCTTTGAGCACTCTAATTTGTTCAAAGTAAAATTGTCGGCCCACCTCGACACTCATTGAAGAGCACCGCGATAGGATTTTGATATTGAACCGACGTTTGACCGACGGCTCACCGACGATATGCTCCGCAGACGTGTCAGTATCACCGCGGATGCGGTGCACCGACAGCGCGGCGCACAAATGCAACTACGAGCTTTTTAACCGCAACAATTTTAGTATACGCTATTGGAGCTGGAATTACCGCGGCTGCTGGCACCAGACTTGCCCTCCAATTGTTCCTCGTTAAAATATTTAAAGTGTACTCATTCCGATTACGAGGCCTCGTAAGAGTCCCGTATCGTTATTTTTCGTCACTACCTCCCCGTGCCGGGAGTGGGTAATTTGCGCGCCTGCTGCCTTCCTTGGATGTGGTAGCCGTTTCTCAGGCTCCCTCTCCGGAATCGAACCCTGATTCCCCGTTACCCGTGACAACCATGGTAGTCGCAGAAACTACCATCGAAAGTTGATAAGGCAGACATTTGAAAGATGCGTCGCCGGTACTGGACCATGCGATCGGCAAAAGTTATCCAGATTCATCAAAATTAACGACTTCGGACGCGAGGCCCTCCGTCGATTGGTTTTGATCTAATAAAAGCACTCATCCCATCACTGGTCAGAGTTCTGATTGCATGTATTAGCTCTAGAATTACCACAGTTATCCAAGTAACTGAGTAAGATCTAAGGAACCAAAACTGATATATTGAGCCATTCGCGGTATCGCCTTAATACGGCTTGCACTGAGACATGCATGGCTTAATCTTTGAGACAAGCATATAACTACTGGCAGGATCAACCAGGGAGCTTCTTAGTTTGTATAATAATAATAATAGAGAGAGAGAGATTATATATATCGCGACACGCGCCCCCCCGCGGCACAGGCGCGACGGCGAAGCGCGCGTATTGTGATGAATAATCCTCATTATTATTATTATTATTCTCCCGAGCGTTCGCGATCGTAAAGACGCGAACGCACACGGGCGAGCTCTGTGTGTATGTTAGAATTTTTGGGTCGCACGCGCGAACGTCCGGACGCATATATCTCAACGCGCCAGACGCGCTGCGCGCGCATAAGGGCGTTTTACGGTTCACGATGAGAGAGAAACAACACATTATTGTTGTCATCGCACATCGTGAACAGAAAAGCCCCCAGTTCGGAACGTTCGTACCGAGACGAGTTCACGTGTGTAAAATTTGTTAACACATTCGCGATATCATATACGATTCCGCCCGGAATCTATAGAGTGCCTCACATAAAATATTATAAGAGCATATAAATATACTCTCACATTCGACGTGACGAACCACAAGACGCGTCCGAGCGCCGTCGGACCGTCACGCCGTTCAAATTTTCATTTCGTACAACGACCGTTTTATATATATATATACATATATTATATACCCGGAGACGTATAAAAACAACGATCCGTCGGTCCACACGCAGTTCATCCAATCATCAGTCAGTCGTCAGCAGAGGAATCGGCAACTCGCAACACACGCATAAAAACAAACACATACACACGTTCTCTCTTTT
>CATIVS010000007.1:0-14024 GCA_949629135.1 Eremobia ochroleuca | reverse complement strand
GGTGGCGGGGCCGACGGTGGCGGGGCCGACGGGGCCGACGGGGCCGACGGTGGCGGGGCCGACGGGGCCGACGGGGCCGACGGTGGCGGGGCCGCGACAGGTGCGGAAACGGTGGCAGCAGGACGCCTCTGCTGCCATTCCGCCCTCTGCGCGGCAAGTTCCCGCTCGAGGTCCTCCAGCTTGGCTTGGAGACGGGCGTTCTCCTCCCACAGCCTCGCCGTCTCCTCCGAGCTTGTGCGGCTAGGGAGGACCCCAACTGCCTCCTTGATGT
Organism: Eremobia ochroleuca; assembly: GCA_949629135.1. Classification (NCBI taxonomy): domain Eukaryota; kingdom Metazoa; phylum Arthropoda; class Insecta; order Lepidoptera; family Noctuidae; genus Eremobia; species Eremobia ochroleuca. The sequence goes on along the minus strand of CATIVS010000007.1, from coordinate 13,753 downwards.
CGCCAGCCGCCTCCTTAAGAGCGCGCGTGAACGTGCCCTTCAGGCTGCCAGATTTAGTGGCAACCTTCAGGACGACGTCCACGCCGTCCAAAACTTGGCGACTGAGCGCCACCGCCGACAAGCTCTCCCGGCAGCCGCCTGAGCAGAGCGTCGCTCTCGGGCTAGCCGGGCCATCTCGCTGACCTCGTCAGCCGCCACTGCCTTCCGCTGCGCCCGCTTCGCTGCGTTCGCCTCCGCCTTGTTGCTTTGCAACATCAGCGGGGACGCAGCGGAGTCCTCAATTGGGTCCCCAGGGGTCCCGTCGCTCTCCGCGCTCTCCAAGCGCACCGATACCGGCGTAGCGGGCCGCAAAAAGCGACCACGTGAGTCGCAGGAAGGTAGCCGAGCGGAAGCTCCGCCCCCCACCACACGACCTCGCCCCTCTGCGCGGTAGCTATTTTGGCGGCCGACAGGTCTTCCTCGCTAGAGGAGAGCCCCATCGACCCCAAGTCCTCGCTGCGCGGGCGCTTCCTCCAAAATTTGGAGTTGCGCCCGCGCGTGTCCTGGTTGGACATGTGGTCCTCACCAGGACCTGAGCCTCCTCGGCTCTTGTTGCCGTCCATGTCGGCAAGCGGCTTTTCTCCTGCGTCACCCAGGCGCTCCAGGCTAACCCGGAGCTCCTTTTCTTGCGACGCAAGAGGTTTGGATGGGTTTTGTGGTATATTATTAATTGAGTGCATATTGTTCCCACGAGTAAAAAGCAACTAGATGTCAACCCGGGCAGAGGCTTAAATACCCGGGCAAGCCTACATACTGCTGGGGGCGCCAGGTACCAGCAGGTGGGAGCGCTAACGACCGTACCCCCTACGGCCATTCATCCCGTCACCGCGCTCCCGAAACTTGGGATTGGGTGGTTTTTTATCTTAGAGGTGTCCTTCCTCTGGGGCCGGGCGGTTAAGCCAAACTCCCCGACGGCGGCATTGAGGCATGCCTCCGTCCGCTATCCGGCCATCCCGACTCAGCGGACCCGTCGAAATGTTTGCTCCTCAATGAATGAGGAGACAAACGTACGAACCCCGCTTGGATGCGCCTGCACCCAAGCGGGTGTGGTCGCGTCCTCGCCCGATCGACTACGTCGACGGATCAGGAGCGACCCCTCCTGCAGAAGTTTGCTCCGGACAATAATACTCCTCTACCCTACCCCCCGCGAAGAGATTATTGTCCGTGACCCAGGGTGCACCAGGCCCAGCGACTGCTCTTCCCCCCGGACGTATCCGCAGGGGACCAGCAGCCGCCGAGCGCACGAGGAGGTCTTCTGCACGAACCCCACACGTCAGCACCTACAGCAGCATACGCAGCACCATCAGCCCGTTTCCGACATATTCATTTAGACATAGTAGGTCCTCTAAATTTATGTTCTGGTAACAGGTACTGTCTCACAATTGTCGACCGCTTCACCAGGTGGCCTGAGGCGCTGCCACTGCAGGATATCACTGCTGAAACTTGCGTGGCTGCCCTAGTATCCGGGTGGATCGCTCGGTTTGGCTGTCCCGAGCACATCACGACGGACCGCGGGCGTCAGTTTGAGTCGCACACCTTCAAAGAAGTTGCCAAGCTGGTGGGCGCTACTCACCACACCACCACTTCTTACCATCCCGCAGCAAACGGTCTCGTTGAAAGGCTACATCGTCAATTGAAGGCTGCCATCGCTTGCCACTCCAACTCCAACTGGACTGAGGTTCTCCCGTGGGTGCTGCTGGGCATCCGCAGCGCCTGGAAGAGTGACCTACGAGCTTCCACGGCAGAAATTGTCTACGGCGAACCACTTCGGCTACCTGGGCAATTCTTCACGACCAGCTTAGATGAAATGGTGGAACCGAGCAACCTAGTCAGCAGACTTCGGGCCTACATGAGCAAACTAGCACCACAACCAACTTTATGGCATACCAGTTCCAGCAAGTCATTTTACGTGCCTAAGGACTTAGCCACAGCGAGCCACGTCTTCATCCGTCAGGGTCCAGCACGAAGGCCCATGCAAGCGGCATACTTGGGGCCATACGAGGTATTACGTCGTGGGCTGAAGACGTTTGACATCGACGTGGCAGGCAAGAGGCAGACAGTCACCATTGACCGTCTAAAACCTGCATATATTGCCAGAGAAGAGTCTTCGGTTCCAGTTCTGCAGCAAGCGTCAGCGACAGTTAAGAAGACAAGGAGTGGGCGAACGGTCAAATTCCCTGATTACTATCGCCCGTAGTCACGGTCTCAGCGGGGGAGTAGTGTAGCGACCAAAACCGCTACGGCATCCGCTGCTGCTTATGAACGGTGGGACCTCGGTAACAAATCACGCCATCACTACGTCATATCGTATGATGTCGCGCGAAGCCGGCGCAAGCGCCGCCCACTTTCGGTTTTTGTATTATAGACCTTAATGTGTGAATAGTATAAATACCGCGTACTAGCATAGTTACGGGTTCACTCCGATATAGCTTAGGCTGACTTGCGCTTCACGCTTGCATTGTTTATCGCTGCTCGCTTATTGTAATTAAATAGTTTGTACAGTAGTATAATCAGTAAATAAATAAGTTTAATTACATAGTGCCGCCTGCTTTGATTTAAATTATCAACACCTGGAGGTAGTCTACATAAGAAGCGGCCCAAGTCAGCATTACACTGGGCCCCTTCAATATTAAGTAACATTGTATAATTATTTTTATTTCTCACACTGCTCTCAGTCAGCGCTGTCGCAGTCTATGGTAGGCGCAGCGCGGGCGCTCCATGGTTTTCTGTCACTGGGGCGCCCATAGAGGCCAGAGTACTGCGCTGTAGCGGACACTGTGCGTTAATTGGAGCTCCATCAGTACTGTGAGTTCCGGCCGTCTCACATAGATGGCGCTACTTGAACTTTATTTACAATGTAAATAAATTGTTGACATTAAATAATAAAAAAATAAAATTGTTTATTTCGCAAAAAAGTGAACAATAACACTAGTAACGAAACGCTAAGAACTGTGTGTTACCAGAAAATTTAAAAACTAGCGTATTTTGAACTCTGGTACCTACTCAAAGTAAGATCTACCTTATGTTATGAGTACCATGGTTCCAACAAAAGTTAGTACACAAAGGTACACAGCTTCCCACGAGGCACAGCAGGGCCATGAATGCAGTTTCATTGTCACAGAGAAATGAAGTTAAAATATAAAACAGTAAAAATTATACAGAAAATAGTGTGGACAACGCATGTGTGTGAGGGGGAGTGAATGTTTAACGGTTTGTAAAATTTGACATTACGAAACACACGTGTAGACCTAGTGCCAATTGTTAATAGACTACTCGAAAATTCGTGGACCAATCGACGTCCACTCGTTGACCACGCGGCGTTCACTCGTTGACCGCGGGGGGTCCACTGGTTGACGACGCGAGGTCCACTGTTTGACCGCGCGTCGTTTATTGGTGATAACGCGGCGTCCACCCGTGGACCACCTGTCGACAACGAGTGGACGCCGTGCGACGAGGCGGTGCGGGTCGGGTGCCGGGTGGCTCTAATGAGCTGTGACCTTTAGGGATGAGTAATGTATGTATGTGCAGTGTATGTATGTGTAATGTCGTAAGTTTAAAATAATTAGACTTGAATGAGAAATCGTGTATCAGTGACTAAGTAGGTATCTTAAGCAGATGTTCGGTGTCTTCATAATTGTTTTTGTAGCCATCCTTGAAAACTTTTCTTACATTCGAAACAAAAACTGCAACATTTATCCAATGACCTAGTCATTGGATAAATGTTGCAGTTTTTGTTTACGATATTGTACAGGTGGTTGCTTATAATATTGTAGTGGCGTTGAGCGAGAGCTGTTCTGGAGTATTGGGTGGAACTGTAATCATAATTACAAATTAAGATTACAGTGTAGGTAAGTAAATAATTTCATCACTAATGCTCTCAAAACGGTGAAAAAAAACACCGTGATGAAAATGTGACATTTACCAACCAGCACTGGGCTCATGTGGTAGATTTTAATAGCTCACTCCCTCTCGAAGAGTGGAGGCCTAAATGAGCGGTTTGTAGTGTGTGTGTATTATATGAGCTATTTATGGCTTGTTATTTGCTATTTTTTAATATTACATTCTTTATGCCATTGGTTTGTTAGTCTGTAAGCCTTCTTTAAAATAAAATAAATAAGTAATATAAGTCCTATATATGTGTCATTCTAAGTTAAGAGGTACTTTCAATGGCCGAGACAAAAAATTTTTTTTTTTTTTATATTAACTTCATAATAACCTATTCATTACTTAAAACTAAATGTTTTCTACGTGGTCACTCAAATTTATTACATAAATGTACAGACGCCAGCACATCAAGCTACTACAATCTGTCAGATTTCTTTAATAGATTTTCAACTTTATCGCTAAAAAAATAAGGTTCAAAGTTGATTGGGAAAATCTGACAGTTTCGGGTAGCTTGATGTGCTGGCGTCTGTACGTAGTTTAGTCACAATAAGCTCTAATATAAAAAAAAGTCTCTTCCCTGGTCTGTCCCCCAACCGGCTTTATTTGTAAAACCAGTAATTATGAATGTATAAAATTCAATCATTATTTTAGCATCGTTAATTTTATACAGAAAAATAACTTAGTAACAGTATCTTACAAGTAAAATTGCTTATTTATATTCCAATTTTTTATAAAAAATATCAACGTCGAAATTTGTCCTTCGTGTTTCGTGTCTTGTCCCCTGGCTTTTTGTTTTCGTTTAAAAATCAGTTTTGTTTTGCTTATCTGTGGAAGTTGGGATCTTGAGTACATAGGATGTAACGTGAAGTTGCAGCAAGCGGCGCATAAGCCGACTGCGCAGTCATTTTGTTGGCCATTTCAGTCACGCCACTCGCTGGTTGCAGAAGTGTTGAATGAATGTAGTCTTTCCTCTGGAAAGTTTTATTTAGCAATTATTTGTTAAAATACTAGTATATACTTCAATATTCACGATGAATAGTGCATACATTGTTATGCTTGGTTGTGAATTGTGTACGAGAAACTCTTTTACGGCTATTTTAGGTATCAATCGAAAATGTATCTCCCCTGGCGTATTTCCCCTGGCTCTTTTGATGACAGGGAAGATACCTAATGTCCAGGGGAGATACATTTGTACGTGTTTTCATTAGTGTTGGGTAAATAGCCGGATGCTTTGAGTTATTATCGATTATAATCGCAAAAACTATATTACCAAGCACGAATGTTTAAGAAGAGCTACGGATACACCTTTTGCTGGACTTCAAAAGGTGTAGTGTACCTCAAGAAAAAAGTAGACGCTTCCCAGATTCGTATAACCAATGTCAATGATCTTGAAAAATTAAGAGTCTCTGAATGACTATTATATATGCTTAGTTATATTATTTTAAATGTTTTTTTCTTTCACGTTTTAATTATACTCGTGTTGTCTCACACATGCACACTCTACACAATTCTCGCTTCTTCAAGCCTCTTTTGCAGACAACCTTTTACTCATACGATCACCACTGAAAGATATTTTCTTACTAAAACCTCCATAGTGAAGTGTCACCCACTCGTTATAAAGGCACTACCATTCCACGGAAAAACTATCACTATTATGTTCTAAAATATTTACAGGAATTTCCTTGTTCTTGTTTTTGCGCAGTTTTCAGGTTATTTAACACACATACTTATTATTTTATTTATAGTAACTCATGTAGTGTGGCACCATTTATGGTCATGAAAACATATTATGAAGAATTGAACTTTATCAGCAGCATTCAATACTCTTAATGATCTGTCGGAAGACATAGACAGGGTAACAGTATCACATTCGCAAACCACTGATATTGACGAATGTCACAAGCTTATAAGCCCATCGTCGGATCACCTTCTAATACTAACGCAAAATATACGCAGCATCAACTGCAATATGCCCGGACTAGAAATTCTACTGACCAGACTAAAATTAGACTGCGACATAATTATACTTACTGAATGCTGGCTCTCACGCACATCAGTCATTCCCGACCTATCCGGCTATAGCTTTGAGACCACTAAAAATAACCCGAAACAAAATGACGGTGTGGTCATTTACTTTAGAGAACACCTGCGACTAAAACTAGTTGAACCAAATGTCGAAGAATGTAATTGTTTAGTTGCTACTTATGATAACCGCACCGCAATCATTGCTATCTATCGCTCGCCTTCTTTTCACAACCTGGATCCATTCTTAAAATCATTAGACGAAGTTCTAACAAAATACTCCAGCTTTGAGAATATAATTGTTATGGGAGATATAAATATTGCGATTAACCATAACAAACTTGAGGTAAATGGCGAACGCTACCTTACCCTTGCAGCTTCCCATGGCCTTCTTCCAGCCCATACACTTATTACACGTAGTGAAAGTGAAACATGCATTGATCATGCCCTACTAAAAACTAAAAGCTCTGCTATGACCATCGTTCCTGACTTCACCTTGACAGACCACTACCCCGTCTTACTAAACCTAAACTTTAAGAAAACTACTCAATTCTTTCTTACATCAATCAAAAAAGTTGACATGAAAACCCTAGAGCAGGATATCCTAAATATTAACTTAAATCCTATTTATGAGTCATCTAATCCTAATATCTCTATGCATTATTTGACAAAAAGTCTTCAACAAGTCATAGTTGATAACACCAAAGTATTAACTCTATTGAGACGGAAGAAGATAATAAAGCCGTGGATAACGCAAGGCCTTTTACGCTGTATAAGAAATAGAGACAAGTTGCATCGAAAACATAGACACTCGCCAGACAATTTAACGCTAAAAATTACCTATACTCGCTACAGAAACTTTTGCAATAGCCTATTAAAAAAAATTAAAAGAGCCTACGAGAAAGAAAAGGTGCGGTCGGCGCAAAGTGATAACAAGAGATTATGGAAAGCAATAAAATAAATCACAAATACTGCAAAAAACACAAACCACCCTAATGAACTACTGTCTCTATCAACGACACACCAGTCATCACTAAATGAAGTCAATAGGTACTTTGTAAACGTGAGTAAGACGCTAGCTGATAAAGTAGAGCAAAAGAAGGCAAGTAACAAAGTAACGAGTAGCAGCTTTCAAACACAAACTCAGTTAAATTCGTTCGTTTTGGAAGGTACCACTGAAGAAGAGGTAGAACGTCTAATCGCCAACCTTAAAACAGATTGTGCTACGGGCTACGACTCAATAAGCAACTCCTTTTTACAAAAGTATAAAAACTTTCTGGTTCCTCCACTCACATTCGTATTTAATTCATGTCTTCAGCATGGTGTTTTCCCTGACAGCTTGAAAAGATCTGTTGTGTGCCCTATCCACAAGGGCGGTGACAGAAGTCGCATCATTAACTACAGGCCGATATCTATCCTCCCAGCGATTTCTAAACTTCTACAGAGACTTATTAATACAAGGTTGGTTGGTTACCTAGAATCTAAACATCTGTTTTCAACAAACCAATATGGATTCCGTGAAGGCAAGTCAACAGATCAAGCTGTTAATGATCTCATCAACTTTATTAGCAATAACCTTGATAAAAAACAAAAATCTCTCACTATCTTCCTTGACTTAGCCAAAGCGTTTGATACGATTTCTGTCCCGATATTACTTAACAAGTTGGAACTGTTTGGAATCAGAGGAACTCAACTAAAACTCTTCAAAAGTTATTTGACTGGTCGGCTTCAGAGTGTTAGGATTGGCCACGTCAATAGTGAAGATCTCCCAGTCACGTACGGGGTTTCCCAAGGCAGTATCTTAAGACCAACCCTATTTTTCGTCTATATAAGGTCAACTTATATTAAGTACAAAAATTTTAAGGATAGATTCATTAACTTAAGATAGACATTTCTTGAAAAAATAATACATTTCTATAAGTTAGTTTCCAAGAAAAACACCAAAAACCATTTTGTTTAAAAAGTCAAATCAACATCCTGTGTATTAATGGCTAACGTACTCTAAGCAGATAACAATGGTTTCTTGCTAATACAAGCACGGCTACGTCTTCTCACGTCTGTTGTTGTTATTTTCAACATCATCTCCAGTTTCATCGTTTCAAATGCTGAATTAATTCTCTCCATCAATAATCTTCTCTCGTGTTTATTTCAACATTCGTATACACCAGTTCCTTGGCCCGGCCCCACACGAAAAAGTCCAGCGGGGTCAGATCTGGTGAGCGAGTGGGCCAAGGGATGGGTTCATCTCTGCAGATCCAGCTCTCAGGGAAGCAATTATTTAAGTGTTCCCTTACATTTAACGTCCAATGCGCTGGACAGCCGTCTTGCTGAAAGACGACTGTTCGGTCTCTTTCGAATATCGGGACACCGGTTTCCTCTATCAGAACTGGTAAATAGAATTGTAGAAAGTGCAAATAATTTTCACTATTTAAATTATCCGGTAAGAAGTGGGGCCCAATCAATGTCCTGCCAATTACTCCAGCCCATACATTGACAGAGAATTTTCCCTGAAACGACACTCGCTTCTTAAAATGTGGATTATTGTCTCTATCGGCCCATTCATGGAGGTTATGAAAGTTTGTAATGCCCTCCCTAGAAAATTTGCTTTCATCCGTCCACAAGATTGATTTCAGGAACCACGTATCTTCGATGTCTCTGTTGAGGAGGAAACGGCAGAACTGTATTCTTCTTTGGGGATCTTGCTCTTCCAGACCTTGCACACCCCTACCATGGAACGGATATTTGTCATTTTGGTGCATTGTATGCCACACCTTCCACTGTGAAATGTTTAGATTTTGAGCTACGGGTCTGGTACTGGTAGTAGGATCTGCTTGAAATGCTGCCAAAATGTTTTCTTCGACGTCAGTTTCATGTCTGCCTGGGTTGACTCCAGGTTCCACGCGGTGAAACCCAACTTCGGCAAGTCGACGAAAAGTGTTGTAAAACACTCGCACATTCGGTACCCTGCGATTCAGAAAGCGTTCTTGATACATCCGTCGCGCCAAGGATCCATTGCCATCTGCTCTGCCATACATAAATACGATATCCGCATATTCCTGATTGGAAAAAGTAGCCATAGCTACTTAACAATTAAGAAAAACGGCGTAGGAGCGCACTAAATGTCAACTCAACACAATTCAAAAATCAACACGTGCAGGAGCTTGCGGCTACGACTGGACACGGTGAAACAAAACTGTTCCAAACTAACGCAAACAACACGTGCAGGAACGCAAAGGGCTACAACTGAACACGGTAAATTGCGAATCAACACGACAACGTCCTCTCACATGGGCAGCTGTAGTTTGGCTAATTCAACTAATTGTAATAAGTAAAAGATGTGACCGCTTCAACACAGACTGACTAACCCTAACTAAATAAAAACACGATTTTGTTGCCTTAGTAACTAATACCATTTTGCTGTAAAAACCAACGTATTTATCGCTATTTTCTATTCACTGGGTGTTCTACCTGGAAATGCCGTCGCACCGCGCATTGCTGCCATTGTTTAGATAATCCCTTCAATTCGGTTCTTTCATGTGCCGCACTGCGCGCGGCGGCCATTGTTTAGATAATCCCCTCAATTGGCATGTATAAAAAATTCTTAAAATTGAAGTAATTATCATTTCGAACACATAAAGTAAGCTTAGCGTAAGTTTTTTAAGCAAAAATTTTGTTTTAATTAGTCTGCCTAAAATTTAAAATGTCTCCCTCAAATTGGTTTGTAGATCCTAATTTCAATAATTTGTAAAATATCCTCGTAAATGATACCTCAAAGGAAAGAGCGATTATCACGCATGTTTTCAAAAATATTTGAGCAAAAAAAGCACCCTTCTTTTTTTTTAAAATAAGGTTTAAAAAATGATTTATGATTTTTTTTAATTTATATGAACTTTAAATGTCTGTAAAAAAAATGTCTAACGACACAGAGGCCTAAAACATGTTTTGCTAGATTGCTTACACATTACTTTAATTAAATAAAATAAAAATGAATTCATTTATCATTCAATTTAGCTATAAATAACCAGTTTAGTTAAAATTTTGGCAATTTTCGAAAAAAATCTTAAAAATTAGGTTAAAAAAAATGGTAAGACTTCGTCTAAGACAACCATGGCTTAAATTGTTCATAACTGTCTGTACTATCTTCGCCTTAAAGCTTTGCACCCATCTTCCAATCACCTTGTATATTGGGTGCGTGTACGCAGTGTGATTCAATGTATTGTTATTCTTTTTTATATTTTCACTTTTTGTATGTGAAAAAGTGTTAATAATAAAATAAATACACATTTTTCGGGAAATTCACTTTTGTTAATTTAGAGATCCAATACTATAAAAACCATAATTACTATTGACACATCGCTTTGTGATTTAACCATCTACCTAATGAATTACTTGATTTAATAAAGCGAGCTAAATATGTAGGTGTAGGTGTATGTATACCTACAAATAAATTTTAGCCGATACGTAAAAATGTAAGGTACAATAAGTAAGTTACTTATTAGCTCTTTTCTGTGAATACGACGTAGGTAAATTATAAACAATGGAAAATACCCGAGCGGTTAGTAGGTAACATGCATCCCCGCACCCCTGTTTCTCGTGCTGTCTCTTTCTGGCGCTAATATTTATTCGTGCCAGAAATTGAAGATTAAATTGCACATTTATTTACTACAAAGAAAGATGATGAAAATGAAGTCTAATCTGACAGTCCTAAGCCTGAAAATCATGAAGGGAAATTTTCAATCACTAAAATAACATTAACAGCAGGGTTATCATCCATAATTGCTATTAATGGCTACTAACTGCTGCTGCTTTAATCGATTATTAGCCAAATGATATTAACCGCATTATTATCATTGCCCAACACTAGTTTTCATTAATACTTCTATCGTTTTTTCTTAACCTTTACTTGGCATTATGTCTATCTTAGCTTTACAATGTAATATGACTTTTTTACAGAAAAAATGGCACCTGGAAAAAAAATAACGCGCGAAGAACGACTCGAAAAGAAAAGGATTGCAGAACGATTACGATACCAAAAAATAAAAAATGACCCCGATAAGTACGCTCAACAAAGAGTTAAGGAAAAGGAAAAATATGAAAAGAAGAAAGAAAAAGGAACTATTAAGACAGTGAAGCAAATGACTCCCAGAGAGCAGCGGAAGGCTAGAAAAGTATGGAGAGAAAAAGCAAAAATTCGTAGACGTCGTTTAGCACTCCAATATACAGGGTGGCTCATTCAGAGCGGTCAGTATGGGAAAGTCTGAAACTATAAGATATACGAAGATCTGTTCTTAGGAACCATGTCATCGATCTTAATAAAAAGAAAAACTGCATTCATACATTTAAAAAAAACCTGTACTCAGCTCGGGAATCGAACCCGGTCGTTTTGAAAAAAAAAAAACTAACACTATTTCTATTTAGATATCGATTGTGTAGGTCTTAAGCAGTAAATGTTTCTATGGAACATGATTTCTAAAATGAATAAAAGGCATTGTTTTCACATACTTTTATTTATTTTAGTAGGTGTTCGAAGTGACCACCGTTTTTTTCAATACAATATTCAACACGTTTAGGTAACGATCTTACTATTGCATTTTGTATCTTCATGTGGTGAATTTGCGTTAAAATTGACTCTATGGCTGCTTTTAGGTCTTCAACGGTGTCATAGCTTGTTTTGTACACTTCATCCTTAACATAACCCCACAAGAAATAGTCTAGAGCCGTTAAATCGGGCGACTGTTGAATATTGTAATAGTGATCACTTCGAACACTTACTAAAATAAATAAAAGTATGTGAAAACAATGGCTTTTATTCATTTTAGACATCATGTTCCATAGAAACACTTACTGCTTAAGACCTACACAATCGATATCTAAATAGAAATAGTGTTAGTTTTTTTTTTTCAAAACGACCGGGTTCGATTCCCGAGCTGAGTACAGGTTTTTTTAAAATGTATGAATGCAGTTTTTCTTGTTATTAAAATCGATGACATGGTTCCTAAGAACAGATCTTCGTATATCTTATAGTTTCAGACTTTCCCATACTGACCGCTCTGAATGAGCCACCCTGTATAAGCGATATTCCTGTAATACCAGCATGTTCGAATAATGAAGACCCACCGCCCCCTCAAAATATAAACAGGCGAGCACATGCAGCACAGCAAAAGTCAATTCGACCAAGAAAAGCTAGAAACCTAATAATAAGAAAACAAGCGTCTGAAATAGCTCAACTTAGGTCTGCAAACCAACGCTACAAAAAACAAATACAACGGATCAAATAACCACCAATTAGCACACCCAATACCAAAGTAAATTCACTTGCAAAAGCAGTAAGTACAGGTGACAAAGAAACTATAAAGAAGAAACTGCTTTTCAGTGAAGTTATTACTCAACAACTCAATGATTAGTGATGGAACTGGAAAGAACTTCAAAATTAATGATGACGATATTTCTTTTATCACATGGGATCAGGTTATAGAAGAACTACCTACCCCTAACTTAAAAATGAGAGGGCAGCGTATTTTTTATGCTTTTAATGAATCTGTTGATGACTTTGAACGTGGGTTTTAGAAAAAATTAAGCATTATTTTCAGTTACCTTTCTAAATTAAAAATTAATAATAATAATAATAATTATTAATTAATGATTAAAATAAAAATGAATAAATAAAGTTGATTCTTAAAAATAACCCTGTTCTTATATGTCTATCTCTTCTCTGTTCATAAAGTATCCTCCCCTGTGTATCTTGTCTCTCCCCTGGTCACTTATAAAACGAGATAAAACCAACAAATCGACTGGCCACTTTGTAAACATATTCAACTTAAAAGTTTCCAGAAATAAAAAGTATAGTTAAATGTAAATATTAAAAAAAATGCTGTGCCGTCATTTCATACAACGTATTACCTCTTAACTTAGAATTACCCATATACCATCATTGCCAGAATCAAGGCAGTATTTTTTTTTTCTGTCAAATACCACCTTACGTAACTTCAGACAGAAACAGTCGGCGTTCATATGTATATGTTCGGTATATGTTATGTGTCAGCGAGTGAGTCGACCTCCGATAGAATCAACTTTGTTGTTCCGTATAATATAAAAGTACTCAGTGGTTGTAACAAAGACAAGCACGTCGATGACTGACGGCTGTAACCGGAGAGATACTGTAGCACTACTCGTAGGCTGTGCGGAGGCTCGCCGGCTGGGCGCGTGAACTGGGTGACGGCGACGTCGCCGCCCGGCACCAGCGCCCGCCCGCCCGCGCACAGGGAGGGCAGGGCCGCACTCGCTGCCTCGCCGGGACGGAGTCCTCACAGCTACATGGAGTTAGTGCAGAACCAGTTTGAAAGGTTGTCTACAGACAGACTCGCAGGCTACGGTAAATCAAAAGACGTAGAATGAGGTTATCTCCTATACTAAAAGCTTAAGTAGCACTTGAAGTGCTCGATGATGTATTCGACTGAATAAACTAAAGGGCATATTACCAAGAATGATGAGATGGATAAACTAAACATGTTCTACAGCATTAGCAATAGCCGTGGTGAGCAGGTGAGCAAATATTTGGATAGCATCTGATTGCTGCCCTGGCGTGCACCTGTCTGCGTTCGGAGGCGCGCGTGCCAGCCACGGCGCGCCAGTAGGCCCGCGCGGCGCGAGCAGTGCGCCTCTACTTAGTACTTATTTGGTAACGAAAAACTAGCAAACACATTACTGGACGTGAGGAATAGTGGTGTGGCTACCTCGTAGTTATATTGTGTTGTTATTGAACGGACGTAGTGCGCGCTCGGGTGTTGTCGAGATGTGGCCGCCGCTC
>CATIVS010000006.1:0-31358 GCA_949629135.1 Eremobia ochroleuca | reverse complement strand
TGTACGGGACAACTATAAAATGATAAAATGTGATAGAGTTTGTAATTATAATTTTATTGATATAATGCTATAGCTAATTGATACAGTGATCGGTAATGATAGGATGATTTTAGGATATCGAACTGCTACGATATTATGATAATGAGTACACGCGGCGAAGACCGAACGCGAAACTAAAGTAAATTGCGCACGCGGTACAAAAACTGCTTATGTTACATAAAAATATATGAATTGTACGGTTGGACCGTACATGCTCCCAGGCCACGAGGAGGACTAAGAATGAAAATTAAAAAATATAAAAATCGAAATTAAAGCATTAAAAAAATATAAGTACCTATACTTAAAAGAAAGCAATGATAATCAAAAGCACAAATTGGGTAGATACGCGAAAACACTTAATAGGTAAGTAAGTCTCTAAAAAAGTCTTATACATTTTCCACCGAAAATAGATTCGCGGAACACAGGCGACGTAGCCTTGTTATGTTTACGCGCACTGATTACACCCGAAAATTGTATTGAGCTCAATTTCACTAGGTTCCCGATTGCTCATTTAACACTGATACGCGGGAACACTGATAACACTAGCACTCTGAAGCTGCTGATGAGTCGAGCGCGCGGGCAGAACCACGCTGCGCACACGCCGAAGGCGCCCGCCACACGTGCACGGCTCCTGCCGCGCACAGGGCGAACACCACTAAGTATATCACCGTGTAGTGATGCACGTCGTGATATGAGAACCCGTCGTCCAAATCTTCATCAATGCTCGGTTCATATTTCATCTGACTCAACTTATCATGGAGTTCCTTTACCAGACCTTGAGTCTCGATGTGGATATGGTCAGACTGTTCGTCGATTGCACCGATAGGTATCGATAAGTTGATTATGTTGTTGATAGGTGGAATATCAATTCTTAGAAACGTCTGCCGTAGTCCTTCAGAATATTGGACAGCTTCTTATGTGAGTAAAACTGTGTAAGTATCGCCTTTGATGACGCATCCATCGCCGAGCATGATAACGCCAGCCTTGGTTAATTGTTCGGCCGTAACTTGATACTCGCATATGATTCGTATGGAGCACGGTCCGCAACAAAAATATAAATATGTGTTTAATTTATTAAGCTCTGTCCAACGGTTTTGTGCAGATTTTAGATGATGTGCTGCAACGATTGGACTGTTGATCTCTGATGCAGAGGTTTTCATACAATCTCATTTGATGAATCGGACCCTTCAAAGGGCAGATGTATGTTTCTGTGTCGTAAAAACATACAGGT
This sequence comes from Eremobia ochroleuca, assembly GCA_949629135.1. NCBI lineage: Eukaryota > Metazoa > Arthropoda > Insecta > Lepidoptera > Noctuidae > Eremobia > Eremobia ochroleuca. The sequence goes on along the minus strand of CATIVS010000006.1, from coordinate 30,088 downwards.
TTGGGACATCGTTTTCCGTCATTGGAATGTAAGCGTCCTTTTGTATATTCATTGCGAGAAGATCCGCGATGGGGATTATGCCTGATCATATTACTTCCAGCCTGCTGCGGAACTGTTTATGATTCTGTAGATGTCGTAGCTGTCTCTACTCACTAATGGGATTTAAACTTCGAAGATAATAAACTGCTGCATGACTCTGGCTTTAGTCTTCAATAAATGATACAGTTTAGATAAATCCGATTGAGTATTATCTATTGGAAGAGTCAATTCTTTTGCTAAACTGTGCTATTATGACATTAAGCTCGTCCGTCAGCTGTTTAGGTGTTAGAAGGTGGAAATTGAACCCCGTGTCGTGTAGGTTCATAATAGTATCCACGATGGTTTCTTGGATGGTTTTCAAGTTCATCAGGACACTGTTGGCCATGATAGTCGATACACTAAAGCTGTTAGACATTAGAGATTCTTTAACTCCTTCCTGAATTGTGTTAAATCCCTTTTCTAAACTGATCAGGTGCTGATTAAACACCTTGTGATGTCTATCCATCGCATTTTCTACTCTTTTGATGATGTTGTTCTCTGCTTCAACAATAGATGTGTTGTTTTTCCATAAGGAAGCCAAACGCTTTTGTCTAAGTCTAATTTGTTGGATATCCTTGGCATATTTTTGAGCAAACTCGTCGTCTAAGACACCAAACAAACTTCGTGCTATGCTCCCTATAGGATTGATAAGACCGCGCTTATGTCGCACGTTCTCCGTGAACTGCTGACCAAGCAACATGCTATTGTAATGGTCAAGTTCATTGCTACCGTGACGTAATTGCATGAGGATTGCGTCACACTGTGATATCTTTGTTGTATTAGAACATATGTTACTCAGATGATCGACGTATTTTTTAAGCATATGTAATCCTTGCCAATAGGGCTCCATATCATAATATACAATCAACTTCCACTCGTCTCGTTCGAGACGCATATTGGAGATCTTGTCGAAATAAATGCTCTGACTGCTATTCAAAAGTGCTGTTCTGTAATCACAACTAGATGGTGTTATGATTAACATAAAAAACATGAGAGCGATGTATATAAAATTGCCGATTTTTGCCCTCCGAAGACTTCTTGATCTATTTTTCGATGTCTCATTCTCATTTGATACCGAAGGTTGATCGGACTTCTCTGATGTGATATTATTTTGCTCTGCATTTTTTCCAGGTTGTTGATATTCGTGGACTGGCAACAGGGAAAGTTTTGTGATTGGCCTCTTTATTACCCCATTTTTGGTTTTAACTGATACCACACGAACATAGCCGTCCTTGCCGGGGTGCAGCTCTATGATTCTGCCGAGGGCCCACTTGCCAGGTGGTAAGTTAGCGTCTTGGATGATAACTATGTCGTCGATCTTTAAGTTCGATCGCTGCTGCCGCCACTTGCTACGTGCTGATAACTGACACAGGTACTCGGTTTTCCACCGTTTCCAGATGTCATCAAAAATCTTCTGGGTAAGCTGCCATCGAGTTCTTGCGTCTCTTTCTGTCTCTATGATGGTAAGTGTGGGACCACTCGATAAAAAGTGCGACGGAGTTAGGTAATCCATGTCATCCGGGTCTTCGCTGATGGTGCAAAGAGGTCTCGTATTAAGGCAGGCTTCCATCTGTGCTAGTAATGTGGAATACTCCTCATACGTCAGTTTCTGCTCACCTATAACTCTCTTGATGTGGTGTTTGAGACTTTTGACAGCCGCTTCCCAGAGCCCCCCAGCACTCGGCCAGGAGGGCGCGTTAAAGTGCCATTGTATTTGCATATCTGTGATTTCTCTGTAGAACTCGTCGTTAAGGGTTGTTCGTAAGTTCATGTACTCTTCACGCAAGGCCTTGTTGGCTCCGACAAAATTTGTCCCATTATCACTATAGATATGGGTTGGAGCTCCTCTGCGGGCTGCCATCCTCCTTAATGCTGCTAGGAAGGCAGCTGAGCTCAGGTCGGAAACGAGTTCTAGGTGCACGGCCTTAGTCGCCATGCACACGAACACTGCTATATAGCCTTTGGTCGTCTTGATGCCACGACCTTTATTTGCTTTGACGTCCACATAGCCGGTGAAGTCGACCCCAGTATGATTGAATGGCCTCGACGGATTACTTCGTGACTCTGGTAAGTCTCCCATTATTTGTGTATTTTTTACAGGATTATGCCTTCTGCATGTGACGCAGTTATGTATGCGTTTTTTGACAGCACGGCTACCGCCTATAATCCAGAACTCCTGTCTTAACCACGCCAGTGTTAGGCGAGCTCCACCGTGGAAGGTCATCTGATGGCCTTGATCAATCAGTCGATCGGTAAGTAATCCCCCGTGAGGAATGATAATAGGATGTTGCATGTTTTTGCTTATCCTTGCATTGCTTATCCTGCCACCAACCCTCAGCAATCCGTTTTCATCTAGATACGGATTTAGGTTAAGTAGCTTGCTTTTAGAGTCTACATTGCTATGCTTTTGAAGGCTTTTGATCTCCTCCGTAAACTCATGTTGCTGTACATACTTGATTAAAATGTGCTTCGCTCTTCTTAACTCAGTGATTGTAAGAAAAGACGGCTTTGGTTGCGGTTTTGATGATATACGTAATATCCTCGCAAGTATACGAGTTGATTTCGCAAAGCTGCTGTACTTGCTTAGTACTGTGTCGATGACGTCATATGATTGTTTTTGCGAGGAGGTGACTTGTTGTGCGATTTTTATTCCTCTCATTTCTTCACTTGTGTTGTAGTCAGGGTTTTCCTTTGACTGATTTTCATCGAATGAAGGTAACCATGCGGGTCCATGCCACCAGAGAGTATGCTGCTTAAGTTGTTCTACAGTCATGCCTCTACTGGCGCAATCAGCTGGGTTATCTACGGACTTAACATAGCGCCAGCTGTTTGATGGTATGATATCAGTTACTTGCTTGACTCTATTGGCAACGAAACGCTTCCAGCGACTCGGGTCACCTTGAAGCCATCCCAGTACGGCTGTTGAGTCCGACCATGCGAAGATTTCGATATCGTGCCCAACCAGACATTGTGTAACTGTGTGCATTAACTTTGATAGTAGTACGGCTGCACTCAATTCCAATCTTGGTAATGTGATACTCTTGTTTGTTGGAACCAACCGCGCCTTTCCAGTTATTAATGATACTGTTGAGATTTGATTGGCATCTTCATTTTCGTATATGCAATAAATCACACAAGCAAATGCTTTTATTGATGCGTCGCAGAATCCGTGCAGCTTAATAGTTCCGTTCCTGTGACACTGCAGCCATCTCGGTAGCTTAAACTCATTGATATGTTGTAAATCTTGTGTCATTAGTGACCATTGCTTAACAATCTCTTCAGGCACTTGATCATCCCATTGGAGTTGTAACTGCCAGACTGCTTGGAATAGCAGCTTGAGCTTGGTGGTAATTGGAGACAGCCACCCTAAAGGATCGAAGATTTTTGATATGTCTGATAGGAGAGATCTTTTCGTCACAATTTTTGATGATGACACATTGATTTTGCTTTGGAATGTGAATTGATCCTCAGTAGGGTGCCAGCGCAACCCGAGAGTCTTGGTGGACTCTTGATGGCGAAAATCAAATACCTCATCTGTTTTGCTGACGTCATCGAGTAACTCGGCCTTGTTCGATGACCATTTGCGGAGGTTGAAACCTCCTGATTTCAAAAGATCTATTAAATCTTTCTGCAACTGCTTTGCTTCTTGCAGGGTATGATGACCACTCAAAAGATCGTCCATATAGAAGTCTTCTTCTAAGACCTTCGCTGCTGCTGGATACTTGTGGCGTTCATCATTTGCTAACTGCTTAAGCGTCATTATTGCTAAAAATGGCGCTGCTTTTGTACCGTATGTAACGGTCATGAGTTCGTATTCACGCAGAACTTGCTCTGGAGAGTCACGCCATACAATTTTTTGATACTTCAAATCATCCTTGTGGCAAAAAATCTGCCGAAACATTTTCTCCAGGTCAGCTGTATATGCGAATTCGTATTGCCTCCATTTTAAAATCAAAGAAAACAAATCTTTTTGTAAATTAGGTCCGCTGTACATCAAATCGTTCAAACTCAGCCCCGACGATGTTTTCGCCGAAGCGTTGTAAACGACCCGCAACGCAGTTGTCGTGGAATCCGATTTGATTACACAATGATGTGGTAAATAGTAGCTGACTTGATTTTTGTCGTATGTACTTTCCTGCATGTGGCGTAATTCGATGTACTCATGTATGAATGATCTATATGAAGTTTGAATATTGACGTTATTCGAAAATTTCTTTTCAAGTTGATAAAATTGTCCAATGGCTTTGTGTTTGGACTCCCCTAATTTTTCCTCAATGTTTGCTTTCAGAGGCAATCTGACGACGTAACGACCATCTTCTTTTCTTGTCGTATCTGCCTTGTAACGCTGTACGCACTGATGATCTTCTTCTGATAACTTGTTTTGACTGTCGTCAGCAACATCTTCAATTGCCCAGAACCTCTGAATATCATCTATGTTGTTTAGGACAACACTACATTGATATGATTTTATTTTCCCACTTACAATCCAGCCAAGGCGTGTTTGCTGCGCCACTACCTGGGAATCGCCTTCCTTGATGAGGCCATTCATAATGATCGAAGAGTAAACCTCTGCTCCAAGCAGTATGTCGACTGGACGACTAAGGTTATATTCAGGATCCGCTAGATTCACATGCTCTAGACAAGCCCATGATGGCTTTTGGAATGAGCGATTGGGCAAATTATAAAGCAGAGTTTTCATGATAAGTACCTCGGCGGAAAAAGTGAAGTCTGTAGACACTGCTGATGCGTCAATTTGTATAACACCCTTGCAGTTACTTTCCTTGGCACCAACTCCCATTACAACCCCTTTGCATGCTCGTCGAGGAAGTGCCAATCGCTGAGCAGCGTCCTCAGTGATCAGTGATACTTGGGATCCCTGATCTATTAAGGCTCGCATAGGGTAGTATACCCCATTAACACCCATAACCTTGATTTGAGCTGTTGCCAACAGGGTCTCTGATATTTCTGGATTCGACACGTGTGTGACGTTTTTGCGTTCCTTTGAAGTCGAATCGCTAGTGTAAGACTTCGAGTTACTGGAACCCGAGAAGGTCTCATGTAACAAGGTGTTATGATCGCCTTGACATTCCCGACATCTTTTGTCGGAAATACATGCTTTACCTTTATGATCATAAAGACAGTTTTTGCATAAATTCAGTTTATTCACTGTCTTGCGTTTCGAATTCGATGTTGATTCTAAGAAAGTTTTGCAACTGAATAAATGATGATTTTCGTGGCAAACTGGACATTTCCATTGTTTTTTAGTCGCGGAATTATTAGAAAATGATCTATTGGACTTATGGAAATGTTTCTTGCTGTTGGGCTCTTGCTGAGACCTGTTATCTGATTTCTGACCATCTTGCTTGCGCCGTGAAGCTTCCAATGATGTAAACTTGTTCTCTAGAAATCCCAAGAATTCGCTCAATATTGGCAAATCTCGAGGGTTTTTCAGAGAATCCGTGTAGTCAGCGTGGGTCTGCTGATCCAGTTTAAATGCTAGTACATGAACTATAAATGGATCCCACGATTCTACGTCAACTCCAAGGTTTTTTACCGCATTCAGACACTCGTTAGTGGTGTCATACATTTTCTTGATTTGTGAAGCTGACTGCTGTTGCATAGTTGGTAATGATAAAAGAATATTGATATGAGAACTGAATATTAACTTAGTGTTATTGTATCTGTGGTTTAATATCTCCCAACAGACCTTATAGTTCTCGGTGCTGATATGCAAGTGCTGGATAAGTCTCTCCGGTTCCCCCCTCAGTTTAGCTTTCAAAAACTGCATTTTCTGTGCGCAGGAGATAGAACGGTTGTTGTGTATTGATTCCGTGAATAAGTCTTTAAATGCTACCCATTGATGATAATTTCCGTTAAATGTTGGGATGTCCATCGTTGGGGTACTTTTCTCACGGTGAGAGACAGACCACATCTTACTGTTGATAGATTTCTTGATGTCAAGATAAAGTTGTTCGTATTTGCTGAACGACTCTTCGTATTCTACATTTTCTTCAAACAACTCGCTATCAATGTCCCAATGTAACGAGTCTATTGTTGACCATCTTAATTGAATAGTCTGCAAAATATCTTCGAACTCCCATTTCTCAGATATTTTATCTAAATCTATGATAGCAATGGTACGCGAGAATGCCTTAAAATTGCTTTTCTGTTTACGCAGCATCTCTTCCAGCTTACTGCTGTTACCTTGCGAAGTGTAAACGCTCGGAGACTTGGCCCTAACCTTGCTGGTTGATTGTTGTTGATTGTCTCCTGCATCTTGATCTGTTGATCCTCTCCCGTGCCCTTGACTCTTCTCCGCTTCAGCTGCTTGTAATGGTGGCTGCGGAGTAGATGGTGCTTCGACAATCTTGGGATCGGTAATGCTGACCTTGTGTTGCTGAATATACGCACGTGCCTCGTTGTATAACTTCCTAGGTTTCTGATAATAATTTTCTGAAAAGTAGCTGTAGCCACGCTCTTCAGATTCTGCTAACTGAATATGATTCGATTGGAACTCTTCCCAATATTTATCGAGAAGCTCTAAACGTTTCTTGACGTAAATAGAGGTTTTTCTTTCAGCTCAATCTTTTTTAAAATTGCGCAGAAGCTGCTCTATGCCTTGCATAATCTGATTTTGATTTTCGAGTAGGTCCTCCATCTCGGAGATGCTAATGTAGCTTCAGTGATAAAAAGCTTGATAAAATGATAACAGAAATCTATGATATTTCTATGAATTCTACTCGATTGTGTATTCCTCGCTTCGTCGACTGTGCTTGGAAAACAATGTAGGTACCTTATGTTGATTAATTGATAAATGATTTTATGCAAGACTTGCTCGGGAATAGACACCCTTTTCATAAAACGCTTGATGATAGCTGATAGTAGTCTATTCGTAATGCTGATGATGCTGTATGGTGTGGTCGTATGTATGCTGATGCAACAACCACGTGACACGTGCTGCTAACCTCGCTGGCGAATCCACCTCGTAGATCTTCGACCAGCCGCTTCGCTGTTGCGATGATAATGAAAGCTCACTCACCGGTATCTGCTGCTTTGTTACCTGGTGGTTGCTAGTGATAGTGGTAGGTATATCCACTCTCTGATGCGGCGGAATGTTCACACGCACTTCGTAAACCACGCGATTGGTCCCGCCAATACGGTGGCTCGAAGGACCATAAAGTTGTACGGGACAACTATAAATGATAAAATGTGATAGAGTTTGTAATTATAATTTTATTGATATAATGCTATAGCTAATTGATACAGTGATCGGTAATGATAGGATGATTTTAGGATATCGAACTGCTACGATATTATGATAATGAGTACACGCGGCGAAGACCGAACGCGAACTAAAGTAAATTGCGCACGCGGTACAAAACTGCTTATGTTACATAAAAATATATGAATTGTACGGTTGGACCGTACATGTCATGCCATATTATAAAATTATTTGAATTAGGAATTCTAAATAGAATGAACGATATTGATCTTCACAATAGCCAGTATCAAAAATCGGCAATTTCATAGGTTTGTCCACTAACCACTCAAGCGTTACGTCTCTTTTCGCGCCGATACGCGCATCTGTTACGGTGCTCCTGGCCGAAATCGCGCAATTTCTCCGCGTTCACTAAAACTACGATATCTCAGAAATTGGCATTAAATTCGACCTCAAGCACGCCAGACTGAATCAGCTTGGTAACGCACGAGTGGTTATGGACCGGCGTTTCAAAATTCGCCAAAGATTTAAACAACAATGGCTGCTTGAAATTGTTTGTTTTAAGTTTTGGTGCTATCGATGTTTCGATTGTTGAATTGTCATAATTATTACATAATTATACTTAAAATGTATGTCAGCATTGCCTAGTATAGTAAAGTATAGTTTAGAGCTCAGTAGTTGGTAGAGACTTATAGGGCAGTTTTAGCGCACTCACTTGCTGCAAAAGTCTGCTGTTCAACAACGTCAAGTAGTCCGTGCCTGTTAATATGGCCCATCAAGTTTTAGACCAAGTTAACTTTGTAGGGCGTCGCTCAATACCAATGTGACGCTCTTTCTAAAACCCAATTCCCCAATTGTGTAATATTACCCGCGAAATCTTACCATGTGCAAACCACGTCAATATCGTGTCTTGTATTTTGACAGTTCTAACTACGCCATTATGTCATAGAGAATACGTTATTAGCAGATGTCGCGATAAGGTAAGAATTGACGTGGTTTCGACGTAAGGAATCCTTAAGTGGTCATAGTGAATTAGGGCCCTGGTATGTAATTGGTGCTATACGTACCGGTATGTAAATAGTGATGGGCTTGCACTTGTTAGCGCAGTTTCTGCGCACCGGCGGGAGCGCACGTCGTACACGCAATACGCTAACTAGCTCCCACAGTCGGCTGTCCAGTGAGGACACGCGGGCCACTTCCGCACACCATTCTCTGTACGACAAGAAGGGCAAATTAATTACTTTATACAGCTTATCATTCAACACCATCACATACCTTTTAGCTTTACATTGTGTGAAGAGAAAGCTGGAAAACATCACTGCTTCTTTATCTGATTATGCAAATATGCAAACCCAAACGCTATTTTCAGTCACGGTCCTGTTTCATTTTTGCGTCTCCTGAAAGGAGACATTTGACAAGAGTCCTTTTGAAAGGCTTCTTTAGCCAAAGACTTTGCCAAAGTTGCAATCAAATTAAATAAACGTACTGTGCAAGGCTCTCGATGTCATTGAGGTGTTTGTCGACCAGCGAAATAAGGGTGCGCGCGTCTCTGAAGTCCACATCTTCTACAGGTGACTTGATCAACGTTCTCCTTCGTCTAACAACAGAAAAAGTATATAAGATTCCAAAATAATTATCAGCTGACAACTCAGCCTATCGCATTCCACTTCTGAACATACATAGGCATCTTTTAAGCCCGATTTACACGGTGTACTTTGAATGCCTGTGGCATACCATAATTATGTTGAAGCAACAATAAAAGTTGCACCGACTTAACAGTGTTGAGACGATGGAAGTAATTTTTTGTTTCTTTTTTCTTGTATGCCACAGGCACGGAACTTACATCGTGTGAATAGTGCTTAAATTACCAAAAACAACAACAGATTCTTTATTTTCGCATCAAGCCTGGAACCAGCCTGTGTCAACAGATTCCATTAGGTCTTTACCTGCCTCGTTGTTTATTATTTGATTTACGGTGATAGCACCATTTTTCCGCTACATAGCGCTAAAGTCAACATGTTAGTTTATTTTGTTACTAACCGACCAAAAAAAAACCAAACTAAAGACTAAGACACGGACTTCCAACTTATTTTTCATTTCTCATACTAGGAAAGTAGTGTTTGTTTGATCAGAATAGTGGATGGAAGACGCTGCTTCCCTCTCTAGGTAGTGTTCCATATTAATTTGACTTGACCGTTATTCGAAGCTTATTTAATTTGAGATAGGCACTACATTTCCCGCCATCTATATCCGTCTCTTTCTTTCCTGTATCCTTCTCTTTCTTACCCCACCACCTGGCAGAGCGGGGGCACACTGAGTGAGCCCCCATCTTTATGCCTCATTGGCGTCTTGTTTCCCGCCGTGTACGGTTGTGTTAACAATAACGTTACCACGATATTCAAATTTATTTTCAATAAGAAACCTACTCATAAAAAGTACCCACAAAACTACACGTGAGTAATTTCATATTGATATTAAAACGCAGTGATACTTTGCCTAAGATCTTTGTCTTTGGTTTACAACTAAAAGTACCTACATTTTATGTGATTTTGTACTGTGTAGTTTTATACAAGATAAATTGTGTGTCTGTACTCAGTGGGTAGTCGAATGATTTTTATTAACGATTTGTTTTCCGTTCGTATACCTATTGTAATTATAAACATTTCATCGGCTTTTTAGAACGAACATTTTATTTGAACTTTTATTTAACGGTTTTTGCCGTGAGTGTTGTTATAAAGCCCTTTTCCTGTTTTATAATGAATGATAGTAATAATTATGTACAAAAGGAAGTGACTGAACCATTACCAGGACCATCTGGTATGCAGCGTAAGTTACGATCTAGGAGTTCAAGTTCAAGTAGTGATAATTCCCAGAGCAGTTCTTCATCTTCGTCTTCATCATGCTCCCCAAAGCGTCGACGCAGTCATCATGAAAAAAAGAGGAGGGGGAGAAAACGAAGACATTCGAAACAGGAGTATCGAAAATTATCAAAGGAGGTACGTGATCTTCGTAGATCTTTGTATGCTCGTGGTAATGAGCGTCAAGTTCAAACTAGTGATCACTATTATAACGATTCCATGTCTATTAATTCTGGTGTTAGTCTTAATCTTTACGAACAATTAGGCGATAATGCGTCGATTATCGACGCGCCAAATGAAGTTACCTTTAATATTCAAACAAAATTAAAAGAACCTTCTATGCCCAAGAGTTCTGAACTCCATTTGAAACTGTTATGTGACCTTCAACATTGGGACACTAGTAATTGGAATGAAATCAGATATTCCGAAACTCAAAAGGCGTATAATCACAAACCGGGTTTTACGGATATTGAGATAAATGAAGAAGTTGCAGCCTTCCAGTCTCCCCGTCATTTGATATACGCTGATAAAGCTTTTGCTGCCTTAACAATGTGCATTTTAAAGCAGAAGGAGTCGCTTCAGAAGGTATTGCTTGATTTTGCCCAGTGGTCTAAAGAATTAACCCCAGATTATGAGGTTATTAATAATAAGTTAACAGAACTTATAAATTGCGGTGATTTTCAAACAACCTCCTCAGATTTGTTGCAGCTTGTTTGTGGCCATCGCGCAGAGATATTGCAAATGCGCCGGGACTCTGTTATCAAACAGGTAAAGGAGCCATTAGTGAAATCTACGCTTAGGAAGATTCCTCCTACATACACAAATTTATTCAACGCAGAAAAATTCACAGCTGCTTTGGAAAAAGCGGGTGGAGTGCGAAAATGTTTCTGGCCGCTAAAGAAGACTAACAACTCTATCTCGCAGGTAAAGACACACAAAACTAGCGTCTCCTCGCAGGAGTACGCAACCCGAAAAAGACCCTCGCAGGGTTGTCAACATGGATCATGCTATGTGCAAGGCTGTTGTCAAACTGCACCACCCCCGCAGGGTGGTTATAACTCGCACTATCATGGACATGGCTCTCATTCGGTCGCACCGAATAATCGGGGGCTTTTTCGTGGACGAGGTTCCTCGAGAAATCACCCCAAGCACCGAAATCAATTCAAACCCGGGTAGAGACGAGCGCCGTCCCCGCCCAACAACAATAGAGACGTCAAACGTCGAAAATATTGATATGATGCAGTTCAAAGCAGGCCGTCTAGCAAATTTTTTAACTCAGTGGGAACAATTTGGAGCTCCGAATGTCATCCTCAGAATGATATCAGGGTATCGCATACCCTTTCGTCAAAAGCCTCCAATGATCCACCCAAGGAACATAAAAAAGGGTATGTTAGTTCCTTATTCAGCAGAGATGACCACAGTCATCGACAAAATGAAGGATCAAGGGGTCCTCGAACGAGCACATCTGTCTCCAAGTTTCCTGTCATCAATGTTTTTAGTTCTCAAGAGCGACGGCTCTGCTCGATCCATTTTCAACCTGAGGGCCCTCAATCAATACGTAATAACGACAAAGTTCAAATTAGTGAATGTTTTTCGTGTGCCAAACTTCCTACAGCAAAGAGACTGGTTGTGCAAAATAGATCTCTCACAGGCATACTTTTACGTTCGAATAGCTCGCAGCCACAGAAGATTCCTACGCCTAGTTTATCGAAAGGAGCTATTGGAAATGACATGTTTACCCTTTGGTCTAAGTACTGTACCCAAGACTTTCGCATCAGTGACAAATTGGATTGCCCAAATGCTCAGAAAACGAGGAATACGAATACTGGTGTATTTGGACGACTTCCTGATTGCTCATCAACACGAGGAAAGCCTAAAGGAACATGTAAATATTGTCATTCAGACTCTCGAGACGTTAGGCTGGATCATAAATTACGAGAAATCTGTGTTGACTCCGTCAAAAACATTGGCGTATCTGGGCGTTCAGTGGAACACCTGGACAAATAAGAAGCAACTCCCCAAGGAGAAGCTGACGTCGCTCATTGTCAAGCTGTCCCAAATGCTAGACAAGGAACATACAAAGCTCAAGGAGGTTCAGAGTCTGGTTGGTTTTCTGAATTTTGCGAGTTTCACCGTCCCAAGAGGCCGACTCAATTATCGGGCTTTATTGGACCTCCTCAACAAAATGTTGAGATCAGACCAGAAATGGCATTTAATTCCTATCGAGGCCAGGGACAACATAATATGGTGGCTTCAGAACTGCAATCGCCCTTCAGCCATTCATGTACCTCCACCAACCCATTATCTAACAACGGATGCCTCCGATATAGCATGGGGAGCTCGTTTAGACAATTTGTCGTTGACAGGGTTGTGGGCAGATCACGAAAAACAGTTACACTGCAACCAGAAAGAAATGCTCGCCATCCTAAAGGTGTTACAAGATCATTGTCAGCTCCTACACCGGAGTACAGTACTAATTCAATGCGACAACAAGACTGTTATCGCATATCTCCGACACGAAGGGGGCACAAGATCCACACCACTGATGGATCTAACATACCAAGTGTTTCAAATTCTGGAAGAGTATCAAATTCACGTGAATGTTTTTCATATTCCCGGGATGTACAACGGTCATGCGGACCATTTGTCGAGACTTCGGATCAATCCGGAATGGCATCTCCTGGCCAGAGCCAGTGTTTGCCAAATGGGGCATCCCCCTGATAGACCTCTTTGCCTCCAGTCAAGCACACGTCGTAGCGAATTATGCGTCCCTGGATCTGAACGATCACCGAGCATTGTTTCACGACGCATTCTCCCGACAGTGGAATTTTCAACTGGCGTGGATTTTCCCGCCACCGTACTTGATTCTCAAAGTGCTATCCCATTTGAACAGTGCTCACGGGATATACTTGCTAGTAGTTCCGCATTGGGATCGAGTATATTGGCGGGCAGATCTGAAGGCCCAAGCATTGGCAGCCCCATTCACACTTCGGAATCTCGATCAAGTCTTAATAGACGTGTCGACGGGACTCCCACCTCCGAGGACGCAGGACATGGTTCTCGAGGTATGGAAATGTGGGGGTGGGCCGACACTCTAAAAGATTGGAATGATAGCCAAATAAAACTATTGAAGAAGTCTTGGCGGCCTTCCACACTAAAGACTTATGATGTTGCTTGGAAAAAATTGCTAATCTGGTCTGAGCAACACCAAATTAATCCTCATAATCCTAACGGTAGAGAAGTAGCCAGATTCCTGTCGGACCTTCATCTGGTTAATAATTTATCATATAATACGATTCTGTTGCACAAATCTGTAATTTCCACTCTTTGCAATCCAGACATTGCGGGCCAAATTAGTTCTCATATTTTAGTAAAACAGGTTTTAAAATCCATAGCTTTAGAGAAACCAGTTAAATCTAAACCACCGATTTGGAACATAGATAGCCTAGCTGCATACATAAATACTTAAATAGTTATAACTTTACACACGACAATATTTTCCAAGTGCAAAGACACACTGCAACAATATTACTCTTATGCTCGGGTCGAAGAATTCACGATTTGACTTTATTAAGAACTGATTCTGAGCATTGTATTCAAAGTAATAACTCTATCACCTTGTGGCCTGTTTTTGGTTCAAAGACTGATTCTTCGGATCACAGACAATCGGGTTGGAAATTGTTTACTAATCTGGATAGCAATAATTTGGATCCAGTCTATTGGATTAATAGAACAATTGAATTGTTAAAAATTCGCAGAGATTCGGCTAAGATTCATAATCTGTTCATTTCTACAAGAGGTGAAGCAAAAGCCGCTTCAAAGACAATCATATCAGGGTGGATTAAAACTCTACTTAAAGATGCGTGTATAACTGCAACACCTGGGAGTTTCCGCTCTGCTGTTGCCTCAAAAAACTGGCTAGACAATTTCCCATTAGAGGATATTCTTGCGAGAGGAAATTGGAAGTCCCAAAATACTTTTTGTAAATTCTATAGGCGGACAGTTCTACCCTCATCTTCAAGTACCTCTGTAACTAGGTTATTTAATCCTGTTGATTGATATTTTACTGATAGAATGTTGATTCTAATATTGTGATTAATCAAGTTGAAACAGCTACTTAATTAAACCAAAATCACATTCACATAATAATATGTTTCTTAATTTTTATTAATTTTTTAAATTTTTCTTTAATAAAAAGGAAAAAATCAAGATGCATTTGTTTCATTCAAATGGTCTATATAACCAGTATTAATATATCTTATTTTACTAACAAGTCATTCACATTGGCGTCCGTGTCACCACCACCAGGCGATAACAAACAGGTCTCAAATTAAATAAGCTTCGAATAACGGTCAAGTCAAATTAATAGAAGCGTTTTACCTACCAATAAAACGCATATTAATTTACTTACCTTATTCGAAGCTTATGTTTTAAAGTCTGCCTGGTGATTTTCGACTCAATGAGGCATAAAGATGGGGGCTCACTCAGTGCGCCCCCGCTCTGCCAGGTGGTGGGGTAAGAAAGAGAAGGATACAGGAAAGAAAGAGACGGATATAGATGGCGGGAAATGTAGTGCCTATCTCAAATTAAATAAGCTTCGAATAAGGTAAGTAAATTAATATGCGTTTTATTGGTAGGTAAAACGCTTCTATTTAAAATTTAAAAAAGACTATTAAATATGGACTATCCATATTGTTACTATCAATAAATATTTAAAAAAAGTACTAGTTTTTACTTTTCTTAAATATATTCAAAATGAAAAGTAGTGTTTAACACGGGTGAAAGTCATCAATTCCTACTCAGACTATGGCCTAAATACCTCGTATGGGAATTGTTTCCTTCCGACCCTTTTATAACAATCGACCATTTCACCATTTAGTGGTTTTTTGTGGTCGATTTTTTTTTATTAAAAGGCATTTCTGATGCAGTGGATGACTGACTAGTCAAATAATCGCATCGTGTGAAATCGAGTCAACATACCTTCTCTTTGACCGGTCTTTTATCTTGAGTATGTTGTTAACAGCGATGTGGAAGGGGGTCTGCGGTGGCGTATTGTCAGGTGGCGGTTGTACAGTCACGGAGGGGAAACTGTCCAGTTCTGCGGACGGCAACGGACGGGACACAGCGCGTTTCCATGCCGCTTCTAGAGCCTACAGATAATAATTAAAACTGATGTATTTGTTACTATGAACTACCAGTCAGAAAGTCGTTCACTGTAAAATACTGGTATTCAGCTGCATCCGGTTAGACTGGAAGCCGACACCGACATACTTTGGAAAAGGCTAGGCAGATGATGATATTCTTAATACCATACCAAACTGTTTAGAACTAACAAAAAAAGGATCGATTTAAAATAAAACGTATTAAAAGTAATATACAAACTGTATCTGAATTTATATAAATTATGAAAGTAGTTTGTTCAGAATCGATTTCTGTCGTTTTTAATAAAGGTAATTTTATATTACAAAAAAAAAACTAAACTACGTAAATTACAATCACACGTGCACTGTACAGTCAAAACAAACCAAAATGGACGAAGTACGTAGGTACTTCGTCCATTTTGGTTTGTTACGCTAGACCCCTAGACGTGTGCGACTGTGTGCATGCGTAATTTGTATTATGAGCACAATTTTCTCCCACAATCATTATAACCTAATTTTAAAATCAAGAATGTTAAAAATTCTGTATATGTATTATGATGACCATAATATTATTATTGACTTACATGTTCCGGGATGTATCTTGCAATATCTGCAAAGTGTGGCGGTACGCGAACTTTTTCGCCTTGCTCCAACCAGCTTAAATATTCTTTGAGCAATCTGAAAACATAAATACTGTCTTAAAGTCCAAAATGGAACAGAGTTTGCATGAATTTATCTGCCTGAGATAGGTCTGCCTACGAGCAGTGGTGTGGCCCAGGTAATGGGCGCGACTTACGAGTTGTGGTTCGTAGGTTCGACAGGCGCTTTACTTTGTGTTAATTATTTCATCACCACTGCTCTTAAAACGGTGAAGGAAAATATCGTGCGGGGACACCGGCATGTCCTAGAACCAAAGATTCGAAGACATATTATGTGACATCTACCAACCCGCACTGAGCCCGCGTGGTGGATTACGGCCTAATCCCTCTCTTTGAGAGGAGGCCTGTGTCCCAGCAGTGGGAACATTTTATGCTGATTATGCCTGATATGTTAGCTTTAGGTTATCAGAATCAGGAGTGGAGGGGCCCGTGGCTAAATAATAACAGCCGCACAGGTCGATCGACCAGGTTAAGCTACGCTTGCCGCGGTTGATCTGTGGATGGGTGACCATCTTTACATACCGAGACCCTTCCGTGCCTCGGAAAGCACGTTAAGCCGTTTGTCCCGGCTGTCATTCTTACATCTTTGACAATCGTTACGGGTAGTCAGAAGCCCGAAAGTCTGACAACCAGTCTTACCTAGGGGTATCGTATGACGCAGTAACTGGGTTGTGGAGGTCAGATAGGCAGTCGCTCCAAGTAAAATACTGGTATTCAGCTGCATCCGGTTAGACTGGAAGCCGACCTCAACATAGTTTGGAAAAGGCTAGGCAGATGATGATGAGTTTATCAGAATCAAGTAATTTCCAAACTACTACAAAAATAAAATAAGATGAGCTTACTTCTCAGCTGCAGCATGATAAGCAATCAAATTAAATATATTCCTCTTCGTTTCAACCACCTCACTACTCGGACTCGATTCCTTCTCACTTCGGCTATCATCGGAATTATCTTCGTTATCGCTCGACCCACTCGATTCTCCTGTCAAATCGATTATCGATAAAGCTGGTAACAGACTATCTTCAGTCCTTACTGGAGTGGCTCTCTCTACTCGGTTAGTCGATTGCGTTTCACTGGTATCGATAGATTTGTGTTCCGTCTTGAGTGTTTCGCCTTCGTTGTGGTGATATGTAATCGTATCTAGAAGTCTTCTTTTGATTTGAGCTAGTGTGCGGGATTTTATTAGCCCGCTGAAGAAAAGAGGTCCCACTGCTGGCACTGACCTATAAAAGACAATATTTTTACATTGGTAAAAAACCTGGGTGATCAAGAAACGTCCAGTAACTAAAAAATAATAAAAAAAAAAAACACTTTGGATACAAACGTTTGTCTGTTTGAATCAAATTAAGTTCTGGGAGTAGATTCAAGCAAGCAAAAGTGGGTCGACATCGTTCCATTAAAGAATGATGGACTTTATTGTCCCTCTTGTTTGAAATCTACGGGCGCAGGTCATTATGTAGGCATGCAAAAATGTACTATTACAATTTGCCAAGACCTAACGGCTGAAGAAGATGAAGTCATTATAAACATACCCATAATCAGGTGGCATCTGTAGATACAGATGCATGAGCAATCTCCACAGCGTCAAGTGCGAGGGATGGTTCATAGGCGCTGCCAGCGCTGCAGCCGCTGCACGGTATATTACTAGCTCTTCTGAGATTATATTGGCCCCGATTTTCTGCAAATACAATTATTTTAATCATAGTATATATAGTAGTTACTTCTGCCAATTCATTATAGGTTGATGATGTCTTGTAAATTTCTTTAAAGCACAAATAATCCAAAAATAACACGCAATAGTACAAATAATTCTACATTTATGTCTGAAATTTATATGGTGTACATAATAAAGATTATTCTATTATATTCTATTCTAAAAATCTGATTCCCCACCAGAAATGGTACAGATGCCAGCCAGCACATCAAGCTACCCGAAACTGTCAAATTTTCCCAATCAACTTTGAACCTTATGCTTTACACATAAAGTTGAAAATCTATTATAGAAATTTGACAGATTGTAGTAGCTAGATGTGCTGGCGTCAGTACATACATAAAAAAGAACAAAATAAATAATTACATAATATGCAATACCTAACCGATGAGTATACAGGGTCAAATTAAATTATTTAGCGAAACTCCGCAGACGTGATGGGTATTGATATCTAAAAACGATTAAAAAAAATTAAAATAGATTTGATGTTTCTTTTTTAGTATCAACCACCACTGGCAGTGTTGTTACTTGCAGTATGAATGAATTAATTAGCTGATCGGGTATTGCACTTTTGTATGTAGGTAATAGGTAATACGGGCTGGTGTCCGCAACTCCACGTCAATGCGCGTATTTTGCGTACGGACTTTTGTATGTAAAAGCTGTTTTTTTTGTTGATAACCGACAAAAAATTCTACGCTAGGGGTCAGAAGCAGGTGCCACCCTGTTTACAAACGTTCCTTACCTGCAGCGCATTATCAACGTGTATCTTCTGCTGAGCGACGCGCTGTTGGTGTAACACGCTCAACAGTCGCGCGTACAGGTGCGTGCTCGCCTCGCGCGCGGCGTGGCACGCTCGCAGCAAGCACTCGCAGAGCAAGGGCGCTGTGGAAGCGTTGCGGACCGCGTAGGAAATGTGCTCTTTTGCGTTTTCTTCCTGTACAAAGTGTGTATTGGGATAAATGTAATGGTTAAAAAGATTGGTCCAACTTACATGATGTTTAGTTCAAGTCTTTCATGTTTAAGTTATGTTTTATCTTAAACGACATAAAGGGCCTTATGTCGTTTAAGATAAAACATAACTACGGTGCTACGAGGCCTTTTTGACGCTTAAATGGCATTGACGGTCGGCGTTGTTGCTAAACATTTGTGGTCATTCTTTCGCAATATTATTGAAAAAACAAGACGGCGGCGTTACATAATATCACTAGCAGAGAGCACAGCAGAGATTTAACACTACCCACTTTGCAAAAACTGTTGTACAATCTGTTTTATATAAATAAAGATTATATCATATTATTATATCTAACAATAATGAGCTACAAATTTACAAAATATTTTTTTGATGCTGCCAAGCAAATGAATTTGCCCAAATAGTACGGTTGAGTTGGTTAACCATAGGCTAGGTTAGCATTTATTAGTTTTATTCGTAAAATAGATCGTCAAAGTTTTTTTTATTATTTTTATTATTCAAAACATTTTCAGGACTTAACATAAACCATTGCGTATTTAACAGAGGTATGCCAAATATAATGCAGCATCTAGTCGAAAAATAAATGAATGCGGCTAGTTTTAAGCGTAAATCTTAAAACAATGCACATTTAAAAGTGTAATATTTATTCAGATAATGTGTGTCACAATTTTTAAATATGTTTTATACATACATACAGGTAAACGTCAAAATAAAATTTGTGGGGTCGGAGGACCCCGGCGGGAACGAATTTCAAAATAAAAATCCAAGATGGTGGCTGCGAAAATTTGAAAATGACGAAAATTTCTACATTTTTGCAGGCAATCATCTTGGATTTTCATTTTGAACTGACTATCGGCTTCAGCACCCTCAGAAACCATGTAAACTATCTCTCTCTCTCTCTCTCTTTATATTACATAAATGAAAAAATCGCATGGAGGGGGCATAATGCTTTTTCGTTACGTGACGATTTCTCCCATTGTACTCCTACCGCAAGCTCCGTAAAAGAACTTCGTTCCAAAAAGCGCTGCGGTAATCTTCGTGTTTCCGAATTAGCACTAACATCGCACCACAATGTAACCCCGCACAGAAGCAAAGCTTCTAAGTTTTGGACTTCTGAGCTTAGTAGTAGTGCACAATATTACTGCGCGTTTATAATAAGAAGTGAAATCTCTGCCGTATTACCTACTCCGGTCTCGGTCGTCATTTGTCACTCAATAGTTTAGAAAAGTTTTTTGGAATTTCATAGTTGTTAATGTATCATTTTTTAAACATGTTGATAAAAAATAGGCAAGTACTTCTATGGTTGTAACAGCTCTATAGTAGATCTCATCATCGTGCGTTCGTATTTCCGAAGATAGGTGATGAAGTAGTAGTCCTGAAGCGCGCACTTCTGTTTGGAAATCGTTGTACCTGCAGCAAGGAGTTAGCGTATGCATCAAGTTGCGGCCACAGCCTGGTAGCACACGCGGCCGCGTCCAGCAAGCTGCACGCTGCGGGGGGCAGCTGCGGGCGCCAGCACGCCTGCAGCCACGCGCTCAGCACGCCGGGGACGGCCACTGCGCCACTGCTGAACAGTACCAGAAAAAATTATGAGGTTATGTCACCGGTGATTCTGGATTCGCGCTCCTGCAATCCAATCAAGCGCTCGTCCATGTTACAAATTTCACATTGACAGCGCTTTTATGTCGAACTATTTGGGGTTTATAGAGGTTGTCCCAAAAAATAGTGTCAAGCGGAAGTCGAGACATAGAGCACCCCTTGGGGTACCCGAGTCACTCCCATGTATGTTCCGCGATTTTTCATAGTTTACGTGTTATGACTTTTTTTTTCCGAATTTTTGAGAATTGCTCTATATCTGGACTTCCGCTTGACACTATTTTTTGGGACGTCCTGTATATTTGTTTTCGATGCATAGGTATACAAGATGGCAGGGACATCGACGCGCAATGGATTCAGTACAAGATTCTCAACCCCACTGCGATGAAATATTTCGTCAGTTATTTTAAAAAAAATTTGCTCTGCCATACATTTTGACCGCGTAGGTATTGCACTGTTCTATGAAACAGCGGCTTTTTTTTTTTTGATAACCTGCGAAAAATTTCTACGCTAGGGTCTAATGTGAAAAATTTCTACGCAAACTGAAACCATGACTGTCTAGTCTAGAATCATGTGCTGAATTCATGGTTATATAGTCTTATATGGATTGACGTAACTCGTGCATGTTTGCGATTCTGTGAGATGATGGACGAAAAGTGAGTATTTTTGAGCTGGAATTATTTGATTGATATTTGTTAGCTTTACTAGGTTTGTTTGTTAATTTTGTTTACTATTTCTTATTGTTATTCCTTCCTTAATGTTAAATATGTCTGTTTTTATTGAAATCGAACTGTGCTTTACTTGGATTTGCCTGTATTGTTGTGCATGTTTTTCCCTAATATATAAATAAGAAGTTTAAGTATGTCAAGCGTACACCACTTAACATTAGAATGAGGAATCTCGGCCCGGCGCGCGGCGTAGCGCCAAAGACGGATTTGGAATCGGAATTTATACGTTCTAAAGAGAATCTCCTCATGTTGTGCGGCCAGATTAGGAGCTTCAATGGAGTACAATCATATTAAGCATTTTAATGATATTGTGTTGGTATAAAACGTTATTTCTTCAAGTTTTTGTTTCGTGTGAACAGTGGTACTCACTCGTCAGATAACTGCGCTAGGATCAGTCGCAACAGCAGCTCGGAACCAGCGGCGCCTCCGCGACCAAGTGCGCGCTGCATCAGTGATGGGCCTGAACTCAACAACGTCGTGAACAGCTCCGTGAATCTATGAAGAAATTAAAGGTTTTACATTGACCCATCTACGTGAAAAACATGTAAGAGATCTAGAAAAGACAGGAAAAAGAAACTAAAATAAAACGCATAGAAACGAGTCGAAAAACCGCATGATTGACAAAAGATCAAACAAAAAGGCAGTCTTTTATCCATCATCTATTCTGTCTCTATACACAAACAAATCCCAGAACAGCTCTAAATATAATTAACCCCAACTTTGACAGAATATCCTAGGATTTGGCTTCCTTTAAAAATGCCCTTTCAAACATTTCGGGATCACAACATTACATTTTTTTTTTTTTTTTTTTTTTTTTTTATTATTCTCAAAAATACATTGATGTTTTATTACAATTTTACTCGCCAAACTTTCGAGTTTGATGGCGAGAAGCGCCTGTTGCATACACATTTAAATATAGTAAAAAAAAAAAAAACTAACCTTAAAAACTACCAACTATGCACATTACATACTCGTACAGTCAACAAAAGAGAAAATTTGCCAAGCGTCTTCGCTTATAGGGCTTATCCCGTAATAACCAACTATGGGCTCATTCCCACGACAAAATCCCGTTATTGGTCGGTTTTTCGGATACTGCAAACAGGATGCTGGTGTGAATATGTATATTTAAACACGTACCCTACTAAACGGGATCCTGCAAAAAACCGTACCTGCAAAAAACGGGAACTTACCGTGGGAAAGGGCCCTAAGTAATGCCACTTACTTGGGAGTATACGCCACGGACTCAGGTGAATGTGCCATTACAAGCATGACACCGGCGAGGCACTGAACTGCGTCCCGAGGTCGTGTGGCAGCCAGCTTGCATAGTGCTGGTACTCCTTCCGAACAAATCTGTGCGGACAAACAGTAAAGATACTTGACATACGTGACTTTTTTTGACTCTAGAGGGACTTTTGGTAAACAGAGAGACGTCTTTTGACTCAGTTAGTTGCGGTTACAAATACCGACAAGGATAAAAAAATATGTTGTTCTGACACATAATGAGTATATGCATGTCCTAGAACCAAAAATTCCAAGGCATGTGACATCTACCAACACGCACTGGTTGGTTTACGGCCCACTCCCTCTCACAGAGTTGAGACCTGTGTCCCAGCAGACGGAATATTATACGCAGATTATGTAATGACTAAATACTGATCTAGGTTGATGTGTGTTTCACGGTTGGCATTAGTAGGAAAATAACTACTCATTTAATAAAATTTCAAACAAAACAAAACAAGTACATAAGCAAAAAAAGTAATAAATTCAAGTATTTCACATCACTCACATCACATCACATCACTGTCACGCTTACACCCCCACACCCCTCCTCCTACTTCATACGCGAACACATACTATAAATATTTTTTGTAAAATGTCTTAAGTAGTTTTTTTTATTACCTTTAGCCTACCTAAGAAAGAGCGACGTCTTCCAACATAGGCATTATATGCATAAAAGGAGGCGTCATTCACCAATAAAATGTAAACATCTATGGTCAAGAAATAAACATTTTTGTATTTTGTAAGTATTGTGGGAATATTTTTCTCACGAATTCTGTGTTCTACCTATAAATTTAATTTACATTGAAACCAGAATTATCACACGCCATAAGCAAACAATTCGGAATCACAAAATGGAGCATAAAAGTTATTAAAAACTCACCACCGGTATACAATGTCCGTATGACGTCGCTAACATCGCATACGCCGTTCCAAACAAGTCCGTCGGTTCATAATCCGGTGCGGGCGCATCCGCAGGCAGGTTCCAACACGCTCGATGTACTCGCAGCCGACGGAGCACGCTCCAGCACCACTCGGGTGCGCTGGAGGGGAGGGAGAGCACCCAGGAACAGAGCCAGGAGCCGATTGTTAGCTGGACGTCTAAGGGGAGACCGCTGTGGAGAGTGATACTTGTTTTATAAAGAAATATATAATTCAGGGACATCCGACCTGTTACCATAAATTCAGTACAGACGCCAGCACATCAATCTGTCAAATTTCTTTAATAGATTTTCAACTTTATCGCTAAAGCATAAGGTTCAAAGTTGATTGGAAAAATCTGACAGTGTCGGGTACCTTGATATGCTTGCTATACTTTGAGACGCTGGCGTCTGTATGTGGTTCTGAACCTCCCGAAATGTTTCATCTGTTATAAAAAAAAACAGCCGTTTCATAGAAAAATGCAATACCAACACCGTCCTGGCGATGATCGCCAGCAGACTGGATTGCCCTTATATTAGGCAATGCTGCAGCAGACATATTCTTACCTTGTGAGTGTTAGTTTTGTCTGTGCTAGTTATCCTGTCTGTATCCCGTTATGTATTTGTTTGTATATGAGTCTTGTTACTTGAATTAAACTATTTTTTTTTTAAACATAAGTTGCGAAATGTAGGCGCAATATAGGTTCACCTCTGTTGAACCCTTCGGGGAATCAAGGAGAGGCGTTTTGTTATGTAACTTACTCATAAGGCGTATAATCCATCTCCAGTAACAGTTGCTGCAGGAACTGTTGACAGCGCCGCGCCCAGTCGTCCAACAGTGTGTGTATCTCCGCGCAGTTTGGTCGCCATTTGCGAACGTTTAGAGTCTTCACCCAAGACGGGTCTACGGTTTCCACTGTAATCAATTGGTTTATGGTATAACCACTTGAATCCATTCTTAGTCAGACTCGTAAATAAGAAAGTAAGGATTGCCAGGAAAAGTCAAGGGTCCAAGATAGAGATCAACCTAATGTCAAGTAGAGCAGAGTATTTTATTGGTTGCATTTATTTTACCTACATTTTTGGAAGATTAGAATTGTAAGAGAAATAAAGAAACAGCGTTGTAACTATTGATAAAAATGTCCCTCTATAAGCTTTGCCGCTGCTACGAGTATTTAGTTCAGTCATCCAACCCCGCATGTAGTGATGGGTAACTCATCAATTTTATGTGAGGTTGAGGGAGCCCCTCAATTTACCTCGCGAGGTCCTCACGAGTTACCCCTCATTTGAGGCGAAGAATCGTACGACGGCTTATTCACCTCACGACTCGTGAGCCCGAGCCGAACTCAGACGAAGCTCCGAGGGAGCGAGGCGGGCGAGTGCAACGACGGCTCACGAGTACTCACGAGGCACGACTCTCCAATAATCCGATTATTCACGTCTGATTACGTCCGCGCTATTACTTAGTTTTCGCTTACCGTATTTTCTTTTTGCTCGGCTTCTAAGAGTTCTACCGTGATCCTAAATAGCCTTTAGCCTTCCTCAAAAATCAGGCTATGAAATACAAAGAAATTTTTTCAAATCCGTCTGGTAGTTCCAGAGATTAGCGCGTCCAAAGAAACGAACAAACTCTTCAGCTTTATTATTGGTATGGATTAGTATAGATAGACTTAATGAAATAGAAAGAAAAAGATGCAATGAACTTAATTTTAGTTTTAGTTTGTGAAGAAGGGAATCGGCGCGATGTAAACGAACTCTGAGAAATCTTTCTTTTTAACTAAAAACAAAAACCTTTAAGTTCAAGTGAAATTTCAAAACGTGTAAAATAAGCTTTCATGTTGCATAACACTTTCCAGAGTCGCAATTAGGTATGGGATTTCAAAATGTTTGTAAACAACGCAAAACACAATAATAATCACAATCGTAATTTCCCCGCGACACGACCGCATCGACGCAATGATACCGGCGAACTGTCAGCGGTGCGTATAGTTTTCGGCAACGCCCACCGCGGTACAGTTTGCGTGGTGCCATTATTGAGCTTGAGTTATATTTCTTGACTTTATTTACTCGTTGCGTTCAACCCACTTTACACTTACCTATATTTAAGTCAGCTAGTATATGCAGTGCTGTAGAATGTAAGTAGACGTGTGCGGCAAGCACACGTCCCACACACTCCCGCGCAGCCACGTCACACAATCCTTTGCAGGATAGTGATTTTCGTTTCAGTCCAGTCTGTAAAACAAACGGCAAGTATGCGATTCATTTACGAATAATTTATAACCTATCATGGCATAGTATGTCACAAACCGAATTTTATTTTTTTACTAGAAGCGCGGCAGCGCCCCGCGGTTCCACCCGCATAAGTGTCGATCCCGTGGGAATATCGGGATAAAAAGTGGGTACTTTTTCTTAAAAGTTGGTTTGTTTCTTTTAGCGCCAAGTTTAGCCGTGATTAAAAACTTGCCTACCAAAAATACGTCAATTTACGTGAGGCGCTGATTAATTTGACAGGACTAAACTAAAATGTATCTTCTGTCCTTTTCTTAATGAAATAAAAAGAAAGAGATGCACTGAACTTAAAGGAGAATGCCCGGGAACAGTACTCGTGAAAAATGTCTCGTGTCTCAAAAAGTTGAATGGCATGAACTTTCTAAAATAAAAATATTATTTTTAAATAACACTTAATTATTATTTATAATGGGATAGTTTTTTGAACATTAATTAGTACTTTTAAGCTTCCGGCTATAAAGTACGCCATTCTTTAATATCGCCTGTCAATGCTAGGGATGTCCATTTTTTCTATTTCGTGTAATGTGCCTACCTACCTACAAAAATATAATGATATCGATTCTGTATTGATTATTCGATTTGTGATTGCGTATCAAGCTAAATAAATGTTTATTTAATAAAAAAGCTATTACAATATTTTTAAAATATCGATAAATAGCTTGCAAGGTAAAATAAACACATCCGTTTCTATAACCCCCACATAAATAGACATTAGGTATATTTATCTATCTTTTCATTGAAATTGAGACGAGACAATAGTGTACGGTGAGGTATGTAGATATTTGGTTGGTATGGTTATTAGCTTTGGTTTTATTTATTGTTGATATTGAAATCTTAATAGTTTCAAACGTCTTATCATACTAATACACCCACGTTGATCAAAAATAATAAAGATATTTTATCTGTAATAACCTCTAAAACGCATTATGATTTTTTTTTTAATATTGCGAATCGATATGTTTGCTTTCTTTCTATAATAAGCATAAAGAAGCTTATACTCAAAATAAGTACTCAACGTAATAACAGAGTTCTAAATCACATGTAGTTACTGGTATTTGTAAATACCGGTAGTTTTGATACTCGTGAAATACCACTGACTGATTTGCGGAAATCGATTAAAAGTCGAATGTATTAGGATCATTTACCAGCACGGGTACAACCTTGTTTGACATTTATTGCCCGTCTGTCATGTTTTTGTAATATGTCAACATTGTCAAGTTAACCAGTATGTTTTTCTGCTGGTTTCGGTATGTTTTGAATCGAGTTTGAGCCTTTTAGTTCCTCCTTTACTCATTGAAAATAAATATACTTCCAACGCCGCTGCACCGTGTGTGTTATATATTACAAAAACAGGACTTTTTGTGTTGTGATAGGGAAAACCATACAGTTGTTGGCCTCCTCATAGGAATTGGCATAGTAAATGGAAATGACGTGACTTAAGAGTGAGATAAAACTAGTGCCAATAACTAAAATTAAATGACCAATAACTATACTGTTTCCCCTACATTGAACATCACAGTCACACTGGCCAGTGCGACTGTGAACCGACGTCTCAACTGCTGTTTGAGATTAAAGCCACTTATGCGCAGACTCACGTTGTCGGAGATGCCAAATAATATCATGAACATTTTACGAGTCTGGATCTCACCAACATCTGTAAGAATTAACATTGTCGTTTTGGTCTTTTTTACTTAGGAACTGTGCTTTTTGTAATGTCTACCATATAAAAATCTTAGAGGACAATAAGTTCAATCCATGGCTGTATGTTAGTTCCTCACCTCATTAGTTGGTTTATCGGATTTTAATAGTCGTATTAAGGCATGGCATTGGCTTTCTTTATATAATCGCGAACATCAGTTAACAACCTTTAAAAGTAATAAATCTAGATGTATCACTATGTGTCGATGGGTGGTGGAAGTGGTGAATGGACGAATAAGATTTTAAACTTCTACGACAAGATTAAGAGACTTTCCAAAACTTGGGCTAGTGGAGCTTAAAAGATTTGCTTTAGGCTCGTATCAAGTGAAACAAGCCAGATCCTACTATGGTGCGCATATAAGACAAAATGGTATATACCATATAGAAGTATCGAAAGCGTTTGAAGAGGAATTACCTTTAATATTGGGAACTAATAATTATTTAGTCAGAGGAAGAGTCAAATCGAGGCCTGTGTCTAGTAGAACGTATTATGCTTATATTTTAATAAATAAACGTGAAAATGTAAGAGATACATTAGGCGCTATAGTGGGCTATTATTGTTCTTGCCTTGTAGGAAAAAGAACTGTAGGTTACTGTGTGCATGTAATGTGCATAGTGTGGTATTTGAGCTGGGCACGTTATAACAATGTTAGTGCTTCAGCTCCATTTTTGGATACTATATTTTTGGAAGAATAAAATATGTAAAGGTTTAAGGAATAACCATTCTTTCATTTATTATACCTAGTGTAGCTGTTTTCCATTCCTTCCTACGTATATAGACCATTTCATGATACCCACTACAATCTATGATTTGAGTAGGATCTAGATATACATAATACTGATCGATTGACTATCAAGTATAGATTGTTTCGATACGCATTTGAATGAAACGAGGGATTAAGATTTTGAAGCATGAAGATGCTCAAACTCTAAATCAGTAAGACTTGGGTGAGGTGGTCACAGGTGGTCACCAGTGATTGGCCACCTGACATAGCTAAACCGCTACATATTTTACACAAATGTACTGCAAAGGCACAAACCTCAGTCGTAAACCCATTCCGATCCTTTCAAATTGCTTTTTTCAATTAATTTGGCGGTCGAACCTAACCTCAAAAAAATAATTTAGTTTTTCTAAATATCTCGGTAATGCCATTGTCGTTTGTGTTGATTTTTTTGAGGATGTATTTAGACATGTCATTGAGTATTTTAAAGATGATTTGATGAAGACACAACAATTTTAAATTGAGTACTTTTGTCCATAGTGCCGTGGGCATTCTCCTTTAGTTTAGTCTGTGAGCAACAGAATCGGCACCGTTATCTTGCATGAACGTTTTTATTCTTGTATGTGTACACATCCCTCTCACACAGAGGAGGCTTGTGTCCCAGCAGTGGGAACATTACAGGCTGATTATACTATGCTATATGTACAGACGCCAGCACATCAAGCTACTACAATCTGTCAGATTTCTTTAATAGATTTTCAACTTTATCGCTAAAGCATAAGGTTCAAAGTTGATTGGGAAAATCTCACAGTTTCGGGTAGCTTGATGTGCTGGCGTCTGTACATATGTATGACCAAATAAAATATTTATCTTATCTTTCATTAAACGTTCAAAAGTTTTTGCCAAATATAACACAACTAGCTTCTGTCCGTGGATTCGTCCGCGTGGATGTCGGAAATTATTATATTGTGCTACCGGGATAATATAAAATGTTGACAATGAAGAATGTTACTAGGTATGCCAAATCGCTTGAAATTTTGTCTCAGTAAAGCCTGTATGTATACAAATACACTAGTTTTTGTTGTAGTCAAAAATACCTAGTAGTTTTGATTTTATAGGCATTCAAAGATTCGAAAAATATCGAGTCCCGCTAACAGTCACGTGACCGCTTGTGACGTCATTTTACAACGCGCCGCGCGGGCCGCGGCCCGCTTAGTATTGGGTGTATCGGAAAGTTCTGTCGGTTTTGGTAGTACATAGAAATTTTTCAAATTTTTCCCTATACCAATACCTACGTTAAAAGTATTGAATAATATTGCGTCATAATTTCTGGGTTACGGACTATAAATACACGTATTGCGCAATAATTTGTCATTCGCTTCTGAGTAGCCGCAGTGTCAAAATGAGTGCCAACGATAAAGTTCATTTGAGGCATTGTCATACTTTATGAGTTCCAGAAGGGAAATAACGCTGCTACAGCCTGTAGAAATGTGTGTAGTGTTTTTGGACTCGAGTGTGTAACGTACATGTCAAAGATGGTTTGAGAAATTCAGAAAAGAGGATTTAAGTATTAACGATGAACCTCGTTCTGGAAGACCATCCTTAATTGATAACGGCGTTTTGGAAGCGATTTTACAAAAAGATCCATTTCTTACAACATCAGAAATCGGTTCAAGACTACGTGTAGCTCAGCAAACTGTTTCGGACCATATTCATCGTTTATGATAGGTACAAAAATATTCCCAGTGGGTACTACCGCACGAACTATCGGAAATACTTGGTTGACAGAATAACGGTAGGTATGTTCCTCACATCTTGCTCGTTACAAAATTGAACCATTTTTGGAAAGATTAGTTATGGGTGATGAAAAGTATATTGTCTACAATAGCGTATCAAGAAAGAAAGTTTATTTAAAACCAGGACAACCTGCGCCTTCTATGCCGAAACCAGATTCACACCAAATATAACAGCTGTTATGTATATGGTGGGATCATAAGGGACCCTTGTATTATGAACTGCTGCGGCCACAAGAGACTGTTACCACCGAAAAATATTGCAACCAGTTAAATAAATTAAACGAAGAAATTTAAAAACAACGACCTTATTTGGCCAACAGAAAAGGAGTAATCATACATCACGACAATGCTAGGCCGCATATTTCAAAGACCACACAACTAAAAATATCTGAACTAGGATGGGAAGTCCTCGCGCACCCTCCTTA
>CATIVS010000005.1:0-20598 GCA_949629135.1 Eremobia ochroleuca | reverse complement strand
CAGGTGTCAGGAACGCATTCTCTCGACGGCCGAACTGTAACTAAGATGTCGTGATGGCCCAGTGGTTAAAGCCTAACACCTAATGCGCGAAGTTGACTTTTAACAATTCATGTTTATCTTGGAAATTACTGACATCGTAAAGGAAAACATCGCCAACAGGCCTTTGCCCTGCAGTGGGACAATAATAGACTGTATGGCGGTGTACGAACTCCTCTGTCCTTCCAGACCTCTTTGGCGAGCTGTCACTAACGTGGCCGCCTGTTAAGTGATCTGACGCATTGTCACATATGGCGGGAGCTTACCAAGAGGCTCCGACATGGACCACAGCTGGTATAAGTATAAGCAAAACTTGTTAGCCAATAATACTAACTATCTGCCATCTTGAAGGAGCGCACGAGGTAGTCCTCCTTGACCTTGATCTGCGCGGTGGGCGCGACCACGAGCGCGGGGAAGGCGGGCTGGTGCGGGCGCCGGCGCTCCGCCCCACCCCCCGCCTCCACCAGCACCACGCGCCCCACGTGCGGCTCCACGTCAGCCTTCACGCGCCGCCCCGAGCCCGAGCCTTCACTCTCATCAGACCTTACCAAACAAATTGATTACGAAAACAATACAATTACCCCTAACCAATAAGATGGTTCACGCGAAACAGCGATCGTCGCGGTCTTTTATATGAATATGACAATGTCACGCGATCAATCAAGTCGCGTATGAACGTCATAATTCATACAAACGATCACGTCGCGCGACGATCGCGTTTGGTTAGGACGCGGGGTACCCAAAAAGATCGTTCGCGCGAATACGCCATAGTCGCGTTCATTTGTTGAAAACCGGAACGCGCTGTCTCAACCACGCGTTCGGGTTCGTAAAAAAAATGAACGAGGCGACTCGCGCGACGATCGTGTTGGTTAGGACGCGGCCATAAAATGAGCATGATAGATGATGATTTTATATGAAAGATGAAGTCTGAAAAGGGTGCTGGTGGCCGAGACAAACAATATGACGCCTACAGTCCCCGAAGGATAGGCAGAGATGTACAGACACCAGCACATCAAGCTACCCGAAACTGTCAAATTTTCCCAATCAACTTTGAACCTTATGCTTCAGTGATAAAGTTGAAAATCTATTAAAGAAATTTGACAGATTGTAGTAGCTTGATGTGCTGGCGCCTGTACAATACATCAACATTTCGCCAGTTATGTTCAACTCCCATGTAATAGGTGCCAGGATCAGCATTTTGACCAAAAAGTTATTTACAAGAAATGAGTAGAAAACATATAGTGAGAAAACTTTTAAGTGTAAATGTGTAGAATTCAAACATATTCATACACAAAACTTTTGTCAGAGTAGATGAACAAAAACATTGTATGGACATAGGACTATAATAGACGAGAGGGGGGCGAATAATGATACTAGATGATGGCTGCTGGAGGTGTATGGAAAAAGACAAGTTGCGACAATCTATGTATGTCTATACATATTATAAATTAAAATTGCTTTTGGTGTTTGTCTGTATGACTGTATTGTTATTCTACACTACGCAACAGATGTTGATGCAGATTTCACCATAATTTAGATAACGTATTCCGGAAGGTTTATGTGTATAATACACGAATATTAAGCTTTCATACAATAAAGAAAACTCGATGTTTTGAAAGTCCGAAAACCGCGCAAAGCAAGGGTGGGCTGCTAGACCAAAATAAATTGAGATCAGCGGGGCAGGTGCGTAACACATTATCAATCGGAATCGGTTTCATTTTGACAGTTCAACAACATTCATTGCGTTATTTACGTGTTGAGCACACAAATTTTTCGAACTTATGAAGAAACTAGCTGCGCCCCGCGGTTACACCCGCATAACTCACGATCCCGTAGGAATATCGGGATAAAAAGAATTCTATGTGATAATCCTGGTTATAAACTATCGGTGTGCCAAATTTCACCAAAATTGGTCCCGCCGTTTGAGCGTGAAGAAGTAACAAACATACACACGCACACACTCACCAACTTTCGCCTTTATAATATTAGTGTGATGAATTAGCAATTTGCTTCCAAATTATTCAGATTCCGAATGATAGCGTGTTACGCAATTAGAGTGCAGGGCAGAGTATGAGAATGATGATGGCAATTGGAAAAAACTAAGCATAGGGCATTCCCCGATTGGTTGTGATGACAGCAGCACAGCTGTCAATAAATTTGAAGTTCTTGTTATTTAATGTAGTCAGCTAAATAATAGATGGATTTAGAACATACTGTGCTCTTCCCCTCCTCCCCCTCCGTCCCGCTATGACAGGCGTGGAGAAGTGTTCCGGATGAGTCAGAGGTAGCTGGTCCAAAGTCTCACTCTCGTTGAAATGCCGCCCGCTCTTGAGACACAACGCGGACCGTCGCAGCGTTGTTATATCTCCGTCGTCAAATACTAAAAGGAAAAAACATCACATAACTCTTATCCGAAGAATTAATATTTATGGCGGTTTGACAAGAGTTTCTGTACAAAAACCGTCAAACCGTAATTTTTAGGAAAAATTCTTAAAATAGGAAGCCTTAAAAAAAATCTGCCAACAGGGCAAATAACTCAACCCACTTTGGTAGAATATAATTTATATTATGAACTTTCTCTATGACAGTGGTTCTTAACCTTTTAGACATGAGGGACCATTTGACAAAATTTGTCTTGTCACAGACCACCTAGTACTAACTAGCTAGGTAGCCTGTGGCCAGGTAGAAATTATTTATGCATATATTTATTTATTATTTACGATAAATGCACATTATTGCTACAAATTTTAATCATTTAATGATCAAATTATTACAAATTTCATTAAATATTCAAATCACGACCCGCGATCGTGCCGCTCGCGTTACGCGTTGTGTCACTTATCTAATTATTTATTAGGGTGGCTCCATGGACCACTTGGGATGGTTCCAGGGACCACCAGTGGTCCGCAAACCACCGGTTAAGAACCACTGCTCTGTGGGTTTCTTGAAACTGTTTTTCAATTATTTAAATGAGTTCCTTTAAATTGTTAAAAAACTGTTTCAAGGATATACAGGTGTATATTGCAACGCTCGCCAAGAACAGACCATGGGCTGCTGCAGGTGTTATTAAAAAAAATTGCCAACAACAAACTGATCAGTTTTGACCACCAGCTCAGCATACCAACATTTTTTGGCATAAGAATCAGCATTGCCATACAACATGGCAATTGATGCTGTTGTTGCCAGTTGACGCTGATGCAAACAAATTTTTTGATGACCTATGATTCTTTCCCCTCCTTTTTTATATACTTGTACATATTGTTATTTTAAGACTCTTAAATGATTTCAATGTTATCTTGGAAATTTAGACAAAATAGTCATTAATTTCCCCATTTTGAAATTGTGAATTCTGAAATGAATGTGACATACCAACAGTATACTGGCTACAATCTTGTATCTTTGTGATGACAGCTTCCATAGGGTCCTTCTTAGGGTCTTGCTTCACTTCCACTATGTTTCCAACTCGCAGGGTGCCTTTAAGCACATCATCATTCACTGTGATAGAGCCACCTCCTGCTTTTAATGTCACCTGAAATTAAAGAGAAGCAAAATGTTAAGAACACAACAAGTTAAAATAGTTTATAATTTAAATGTATGAGTGTAACACTATGGACTAGATTTATGTCTGAAATAAATAAATAATATTATTATTATTATGAAAGGACAATGCACAAAGTACTATATACTCTGTCCCCAATTTTTTTTTATCCAAATGACTTTTGTCTCATATTTTTCATTATGGGCAACAGAATAACAAACAAAAAATCATCTTTCAGTTTCATTTATCTAAAAAAAAAAATGGTTGTTTGTTTTCTATTTCTCATCACAGCAGAAGGGATAAAACACAATAATTGCCAACTTATACAATATGGAACATGAAACAATGTGGGTAGAAGTGTGTGGAACATTCCCTTTTCCTTCTTTTTCCCTGAAAACTCCATACTTTTGACGAATGTTGCCATAGTGAACAATTATGTATTCCCAAGACCTTTTAAATGAGAATTATGTCTCAAGTCTGTTGACTAAGTTTAAATGGTAATATGATTGAGTGTCAAAAAGTTTCCTATAAAAAATAGTTAAGTTACTTTAACTTTGTTTATAGATTTTGAATACAAAGTTAGGTAGTCCAATAAGATATTTGCTGTTTTATGGTTTTCCAAAACTTAATATTTAACAAGAATAAATATTAAATTGATGGTATGTTACTTGTATAAGTCACAGGAGGTCAATACCCGTCGTGATTATAAGCCTCCTCCAACTGCCTCCATTTGTCTCTGTTTTTTTGCTCCAGTTTTTACCTGTTTTTTTTTTTTATTTAGTGTTTTAATTTATCATATCCCCTCATTGGTTAGGAAGCCTTATAAAGGTTGGTAACAATAGAAAAAGTATTTGTGTTTCATTAGTAATTGATCTTGTTTTAGGGTTTGAAATTTCCTTACCTTACACTTAATATTTCTTACAACTTTCTTTATCTTAGCTTCACAAAATGCACCTTTATACTTTGCACTAACATCTGTACCCACTGGCAAGAATGGAGGGTCGTCACCCTGCTATAAAATTAAACTCACATTAGTAAATCAACACATTTACATTTATTTATTTATCTTAAATAGACACATTATTAACAATAACTATTTTGTATTCGATGACTTACCATTTTATAAGATGCGTTTTTGGTTTAATATCTGCCAATTCTGGAACAAAGGTAATACACAAATTGGTATTATGAAAAATATATTTTATACAAAAATTTACTATGTGTCTGAGTTTTCTTGTTCGGTTTGCATTACCTACTACTACATAAATTGCTGCTTATTGAGATAGTGCTGTAATGCTCGTTATTATTATGTGACACATAGTATGGTCAGTGTCGTCGTCCAATATGAATTCCATGGAAAATAAACAGATACAAATCAATTATTCGTTTATATTCAGCAACTGTTACATACGGAGTTTACTTTGGAACTGAACTATGTATAGTGGAAATACTTTAGCATATGAATTGACATTGCGAATGGTCCAAATAATCACAACAAGCAGTGACAACAAGCGTTGGCTGAAAAAAGAAAGTAGATTGCGCGGCAAATAACAGTAGATATGGTCCCTGTACCTTTCAAATGAAGAAGTTTATGTAAAACTCCTTACTGTGAGTATTTAACACCACATTTAAAGGTCACATATGTAAAAGATGTTGAGAATTAGTAAAAATGCACTTGAAATTCAACATCCATCTTTCTCCTTTCGTGTTTTACTATTTGACAAATATGTGACATGAGTAACTTAGTATTGCCAGATATTTAAAGCTACAAACTCAATCGATCGATATTACGCGCACAAGTGTTTTTCTTTTTTTAGGGTTGCCGACCCAATTTCAACTAAACTATGGTTATCTGTTTACATTAACTTATCTGTGGCAACAGGAATGACACAAATGAACATTGAACACGTCAAACGAAAATAGTTTTGTGTTTTACGAAGATACGAAATGATGTTTTGAAAATGTATTTATTGACAGTCTCGCGTTTTTGGAGTGCGTAGAAATTTCTCTGGTTAATTCGTCTGAAAATTTTAGTTCATCGGCGAAACGTATTAGTACCAAAATGAAGGCTTTACTAGCAACTGTGATCAGTCTTGGACTTACGACTGTGGTTATCGGCAATGCCTATTACCAGAAGAAACAGTTTTATCCTTCGATAGTTTATCTAACGAATTCCAATCCTAGCATGGCTGTAAGTATTATATTCTTCACATAGTAAATTGTAGCCAAAAGTTTAACGGTGCATGGGCACACCGCCATTGTATTTGATTTAACAATATTTTATAACATTACAATATGAAAAACCCTAATTAACGTACAAGATAACCTTCTAGTGATGCTATTCCTTACTAACAACAAACTTGAACTTGCAGGTAATGTATTTGCAAGCTTTTATACTAGTTTTACTAGTAGGCAAACTGTTGAGGAAGATATTCTTTGGGCAGCTTCGTCCAGCGGAATTTGAGGTAAATAAATGAGCTTCCTGCCCTTCTCTATTACATATGTAAGTAAAAAAAGGCTATAATGACTAAATACATTGTTTTTATTTCAGCATTTGATAGAAAGATCTTGGTATGCCATAACAGAGACCTGTTTGGCATTTACTGTGTTCAGAGATGATTTTAATCCAAAATTTATTGCGCTGTTCACTCTCCTGTTGTTCCTCAAAGCATTCCATTGGCTCGCTGAAGACAGAGTAGACTATGTAAGTAATGGTTTCTATTAATAATGTGAGACAAAGAAACTAATTATAGTAAGTAATTAAGGGGCAATTAACTCCTGGCTCCTTTGTGATGCCAGAGACATTATGAATTTGTTCATTTTTACCATATTTTGTGTCTTAGATTTACCATATTTTGGGTAAAAAATAAAATTTACTCATATTAACATGCAATACATTATTGATGCGGCTTGATTTTCCACAGACATCATAATCTCAACCATAAATGACAAAACAATTGTTATGCAGAACAATATCAATCATTCTGTCTAAGAAAAATCATGATTATGTTTATCAATTGCATAACCAACATCAGTCTGATTTTATAAATAAAATTGTTTTATGTAGGCATAGAATATAGTAGTCTCTCTGTTCTATATCCTTTGTAAATCAAATTCTACAATAAATTAACCAAAAAATATGCTTGTCGAAATAAACTGTAACTTTACAATAAGTTTAAGAGGATAGTAGATAATAAAATGACTTATTAAGTGTTAATCATAGACAAGTGTTTGTGGAAATAATTACTTTCATAATAATGACTAAAATCCTAGTACATGGCTAGAAAGCCTTTCCGAGTTGAAAAATATACATACTGCTGGAAAGAACAAATGTTAAATGTGATTACAAGAAAACTTTGATTATGTGTCATTCTGTGTTTTTATAAATTAGAATAAAATCTGTAAATCAGATTTGAAAATACACTTAAAACACAATACATAAAATATACATAATGATACCCAAACATTGATGCAGGCACTAATGCTTTGGTATTATTCTAGACTACTACCCCCCTTACTTACCCCCATTAAGCATGGAGTAATGATACAACAAGTATAACCATAGATTTTTCGAGTTTTAAGTTTGGCATATATTTACTTTATGTGTGTTTTTTATAAGGGAGCTAGAGAATCAACCTAAAACACCAGAAGCAAAGACAATGGGCAGTGGGCCATGTGAATAGTCTAATAAATAAGGAGTCATTTTTATTAGGAGACCCATGAAAAAACATTGCCATGTCGGACATTACTGTCCGACATGGCAAAAAACATTTCAATGACCGACATGGCGTTGAATGTGTTAACTTTATCAAACTTACACATTTGTAATTTTGTTCAGATGGAGAGGAGTCCAGTAATAGGCTTGTTGTTCCATGTGAGGATATTGACCCTGTTGATGCTGCTGGCTCACGCAGACTTCTACTTTATACACCACGCATACCAGTTCACTGCCTCCAAGGGACCCTCTGTTCAACTAGTATTTGGCTTTGAGTACAGTATTTTAATAATTATGATCGTGAATATATTGATCAAGGTGAGTGTTTTATTTACAACTTTTATTACAAAATGTCCATTGAGTATGCTTATTAGGACTTGAGGTAGTCAGCAGGCATAGCTATAAAACATGATATTGAACAGACTTAAGTGCAAAACCTAGTTAATTAATATTACAAATAAAATCAAAATATAAAAAAAAAACAGATTTTGCAACTATAGTACACTTCCATAACTGTTTTTTCTTTTAATAATTTATACCAATGTTGTTCAATAAATAACAATATATCTGTCAATTTTTATTTTTAATGCATCAATTCATTTGTCACTGGCCTTGATTTTATTTTAACTTAACATTGCTAGGTTATTGTTACGTCATAATAATTATTTTTCTTCTCTCCAGTATGTCCTTCATGCCATCGACTCACGCTGGGAAGCCCCCTGGGAGAGCAAAGCCGCAGTTCTTCTGTACACCGAGTTGGCTATCAACTTCCTCAAAGTCCTGCTTTACATTGGCTTCGTGGCTGTTATGGTCAGGATCTACACCTTACCACTCTTTGCATTCCGACCCATGTATGAAACTATGAGGTGAGATAAAACAATACCCAGTCTATTAATAAACATTGCCTAAAGTTAAGTAGTGAATAGCAACTGTAACTTTAACCATACATTTTTAAATGTCATTTAACTTTAATAATCAATATACAGCGTGTAACGGAAGGGGGGTATCAACCCTGAAGGAGGTGAATGTGCTCATGAAACTCAACAACTTTCCCCAAAGAACATAGGTCGAAATATGAAAAAAAAAATTGACCCTCCCTTACAAAACTGACTACCAGCTGATTGATTTACTATGGGAGGGCCAAATTTTTTTTTCATATTTCGACCTATGTTCTTTGGGGAAAGTTGTTGAGTTTCATGAGCACATTCACCTCCTTCAGGGTTGATACCCCCTTTCCGTTACACGCTGTATACAAGGTGTAACTTAAATAACGCACAACCTTTTAAGGGGTCATTGTACTCATCATTATGAACAACTTTTACTATGGGACCAAACCAGAAATCGCGAAAAAAAAAATCAGCTGTTCCCTACATTTATGTTCGCATAACTCGTCAAAATGTAGGGAACAGCTGATTTTTTTTTCGCGATTTCCGGTTTGGTCCCATAGTAAAAGTGGTTCATAATGACGAGTACAATGACCCCTTAAGAGGTTGTGCGTTATTTAAGTTACACCTTGTATATTATAAAAGAAAGTGTACAATGTGCATGCTGCTAAAACTCAGAAATGAGTGCCGGTACGATCAAGGGAATTATATGGTGTGGTAACCCTTATCTCCTGTCCATAAAGAAAGTTCCCGTTTTTACCTGAAGGGCATGCTTTTGAAGATATAAGGCTGGAATTTTCACCATCTAGAAATTTCTAGAGCAGTCCAGAATATTCGAAAGTATTCGAGAGCATTCCACAACATTACAGAACATTCTGGAATGTTGTGGAATGTTTCTAAGCGAAGCCGGGTACACCAACTAGTCGTTTTTAAATAAACCTCGTCATGTCAACATAAGTTGTTCTAGCTGTATCAAGTCACCATTAATAAAAATAGTCCTCCAGACCGTATTTCGGTAAAGGCGGCCAAACTTAACGGAGACTAGTCTTTGGCGCGGGATATACATATTAATAGTGCACTAGTGTGCGCGCAGATACAGTTGCACTCCCTCTTCCTTCACTCTCATAGTCCCGATGGGACGGCACGCAGTCGACCGGAGATCAGACGCAGGACCAACGGCTTAACGTGCTATCCTAGGCACCATCATCATGTTCTGGGTGGGGTCTTAAAATCTAACTAAATAAATATATCAGATACATCCACCTCCTCGCTGGGTAGAAGGAAAGGAAGGAGGTTCTCATTGAAATCTGGAAATCATACTTATAATAAGCAATTGGGAAAAGGATTTCGGCTATTAAAACTAATTTGATAGCTAAATATATTTTTATGGAAAAAGGGAAAAATAGCAGTAATAGCACATAAACATCATTAATCTGGTAACGTATTCTCTATGACACAATGAACGAAAACGCGCGAAATGAACGCGAAATTGGCGTGATTAGCTAAGGAATTGACGTGGTTTCGAAGTAAGGAATCATTATTTATTTATTTATTTTATTTTACCATTTATGTACACACATATATAAACAGAAAAGAACAGAAAAATGTCATAGTGAATTAGGGACCTGGTCGATTTCTCAGACCTAAGACAGCAGTTACACACGACAACTTTTTACTGCGAAAACTGCATCATGGCACTAAAGGTAGAGGTGGCGACTGTATAGCGATTCAGTCGCTGCAAAACCTCGCCGTATATCCCCGCCCTAAATAATTCCTATTTTTACAAGATGAGAGCAGTGGTAACATTTGCGAATTACGAGTTGTAGGTCGTAGGTTCGAATCCAGACAGGCAGTTACTTTATGGACTTACATTATTTCATCACTACTGCTCGCAAAACGGTGAAGGAAAACATTGTGAGGTAACCGGCATGTCCTAGAACCAGAAATTCGAAAATATGTGTCATCCACGAACCCGTACAGCCCGCGTGGTTGTTTACAGCCCACTCCCACTCACGGAGAGGTGTACCCCCTGGAGGTACCCCAGGATTTGTTTGAACTTTAGATAAATCACCGAATATGTTTAAATAATTCTTATAAAACTAAAAATCAAATACTCTTGGCTTCACTTAGGTTTTTTATTTTTGTAATTAAGAGACGGATAAGCTATTCGTGTGTATTATAGGGGTTCATTTACATATTTCATAAGGTGGCCAATTAGCATAGACTTATACGGTATCTGAGTATCTAGCCGGGTCGTAGCCGGGGTCAGGTATAATAACGGCAGCTATGATTGCAGGAGTTTCAAGAAGGCGTATAATGACGTCGTTTTGTCGCGGCGCGCTATCCGGAACATGAACACTCTGTACCCGGACGCGACGCCCGCTGAACTTGCTGCTGCCGACAACGAGTGCATCATATGCCGCGAGGAGATGCATACCGGTATGTAAAGATTCTTTTTATGATTTGTCAGCTTTTCATGTCTTGTCTGTGTGAACGCGTTGTTCTTTTAAACTACGCGACGGATTTTGATGCGGTTTTCACTATTGAGCGAATTTATCTCAGAAGGTTTCTGTGTGTAATACAATAATATTAAACTTATACAGCGTGTAACGGAAGGGGGGTATCAACCCTGAAGGAGGTGAATTTGCTCATGAAACTCAACAACTTTCCCCAAAGAACATAGGTCGAAATATGAAAAAAAAATTTGGCCCTCCCATAGTAAATCAATCAGCTGGTAGTCAGTTTTGTAAGGGATGGGCAAATTTTTTTTTCATATTTCGACCTATGTTCTTTGGGGAAAGTTGTTGAGTTTCATGAGCACATTCACCTCCTTCAGGGTTGATACCCCCCTTCCGTTACACGCTGTATATTATATTATACAGGGTTATTTGTATAACACCAACAACCTCTTAAGAGGTCATTGTACTCATCACTATGAACAACTTTTACTATGGGACCGAACCTGAAATCCCGAAAAAAAAATCAGCTGTTCCCTACATTTCGACGACTCGTACGAACATAAACGTAGGGAACAGCTGATTTTTTTTTCTGAAATTCCGAGGTTTCGTCAAGTCGTAAAAACCGTGCGAAGCAGGGGCGAGTCGCTAGTCTTTTATTTTTGCCACTTCCGTGTTCTGAACGTTGTTACACCATTTCCCATGTATAATGACTTAAAATTTTACGATGGTCCCTACAAAAGGTTCGTCCCTTTCGGCATCGTATTAAATAAAGTGATATATTTGTTCAACTCATATGTAGATATCCGAGAGATATGCCTTCACTGCATATTGGTTCAAGTTCAACTGTCGCCACATTTTCCCCACTCCGGAAACACACAAAAACAAATGAAATTGATACGGCACACATGATCAAAAAGGGCGGCTTTTTTAGCACGCACACAAGATAATAAGCGTAAAGGGCGCTCCACATTCGCGCGAGAAAGCGAAAAAAACGAGAAACGTGAATATGGAGCCGAATAGAATCGGCTCCATATTCACATTTCTCGTGTTTCGTGCGTGTTGTAGGGAAATTTCTAATTAGCAAAAGATAAAGTGAGAAGTGTCAAAGGGACAGATGTCAAAGTGACAGGTGTCAAACTATAAAATGTCGACTTGTATGTAACACGGGTAAAAAAAAACCCGTGGTACTACTGGATTGCTTGGTAGTTCTACGGGATTTTTTATACCCGTGGTACTACTGGTAGTAATACTGGTAGTACCACGGGTAACAAACGGATACAATCACTGAATGCACACATGCAATTCTAGTACCAACTAGGGAAGAGGGGTTAGTATAAGTATTTGATCGATAAAAATATCTAACTATATGTAGAAACCAACTACAAAAAAGAGAAGTGTTTTTGGGGTTAGGGTGTATTTTGTATTGTTTATTTTTCTGCTTTTCAATGTGGTATGTTAAAAACCAATAAAACCATATCACGTAAAAATATAATTTATATTTGTTTGCGAATGACATTTAAGTAAATAGTTTCTCTCTTACGTAAAATTAAAACTATTTACTTTTTATTAAATTACGGTTTCATATATGTATGTATCTTAATTAAGTGTAGGTAGCCCACTCAAAAAGTATGCGTCTTTTCGCGGACCGCTTAAAACAATCCTCTTTAAAGTGTAAAGAACAAATTATACTTTTGTTTGAGGGAAACCAATTATTTTCCCTGCCTGTTTGCATCTATCCATTTATTTTTCATTTATGGATCTTTTGGGAAACTTAAATAGAATATTAATATGTAATATAAATCTTGTAAAATAGGTTCTTAGTTATAATTTCATATTTAGAAAAACGAACAATTATCGATATCCATATCTCAGCTCTACGCATCTCGGACCCATGTCAAACAATGCATTAGCGATGACTAACGCATTGTTTGACATGGGTCCATAATATTACTACGCAATAGTCTCATGTCATGTCAATAATATTTCACAAGTTATTTGTAAAATCGTTAAATATTATAATTAGTGCAGTGTTTTTTTACTTACCGGTGGTAGGACACGCCACTTGTCTTAAGGTTTGTTGTGTTTGCTCTATTTTTGCAAATAAGGACGGAACAATTCGGCATTTTGTAAAAATAATATGACGACGATGCTTACCGCCTTCGCGCGTACGTACTTATGGTCAGGTTGATAGTATATGGAGGCGATAAGAATCACGCCTCCAAGCCATATCCCTCGATATCCGTGGTTCAACTCAATTTTATAGGTACATACAGCGTGTATCAGTAAGGTGTGGTCATATTTAAGGGTATGATACAGACCATCAAACTGACCAACTTTATCCGTGGGACCAACATCATAATCGCACACCCTTAACACGTTCACGCCGCACAGTGGGCCGAAAATGAACTTTCATAGACATTTTCATTTAATTTTTTGAATGGCTGTTTTTTTGCATGGATGTGCTTCGGA
Organism: Eremobia ochroleuca; assembly: GCA_949629135.1. Classification (NCBI taxonomy): domain Eukaryota; kingdom Metazoa; phylum Arthropoda; class Insecta; order Lepidoptera; family Noctuidae; genus Eremobia; species Eremobia ochroleuca. Next base: position 7,497 of record CATIVS010000005.1, on the reverse strand, counting down.
AGACTAAGTATATGCTTATAAATATAAAATTTACGGAAAAAGATTGCAAACGGCTCACAAAGAATTTTTTTTTGAAAATGTTGTATGGAGTTGACATTAAAATCGACGATAACTCAGCTATCGCACGATTGCGCCTTATTTCCTCGTAGGTGTTTTTACTACCATTTATTTAGGATTTTTTGGCATACTACTTAACCCGGGCACTGGTGCGATTTATTTTTTAAAAATCCTTAAATATTTTTATTTTTTTATTTTTATTTTTATACTATGTTTCGATCTTAGGTAAAGGCTAACGTAATATGAAGTACCTAAGTCACGTCTAGATCAATGACAGATAAATTGGGGACTAATGTCTTGGTAGTTTTTTTATAATGGTTCATTGAATAATTTACTGTTCAATCTCTGTGATAGTAGGCCTGTGCCCCTTAATAATAAATTAGTTAGTATTGATAGCATTACGAGGACGACATGATCACGTTTGTATTTGTATACTAACATCTTATTTAAAATAAAGATTTAAATAAAGGCTGCTGACGAATAGAAAGACTCTAACCATAGAAATGCTAACAAAAACTATAAACTGTTTGAATATATCATTAAATAAAAGTATATCTTGAATATAAGATTTTATTATATTAAAATGCAAACAAAATATAAAAAATTTGAATATATGTAACAATAAAATTATATCTTGAATATAACATTTAATGATCAATAAAAAAGTTAAAAAAAAAGATCTAATGGAAATACTTATTATTATATATTATTATAAATTAAAAGATAATGAAAAAGAATTATATAAACTAAAATTATTTTAAAAAGAATTAAATAATGGATAAAGCACTTAATTATCTACTCCGAGTCATCATCACTACTGATAGAATCAGAATCTGACGATTCAGGATCCAAATTAGTGATATCGCAGAACTCTATTTGATTGTCTGGTTCTTGAATATTTAATAAATCCCATACTTCTTCAAACAAGGCTTTTTTCTTTTTTGCATCCATAGTAGGCCTTGTCGCTGAAATAAGTGGATCTGAATAAAGGAGAAGGAAATTGAAAATGTCCTCGTTCGAACATACTCTGCTCTTTTTGCGGGAATGGTGCTCTCTTAGTCTTCTGAAATCTTTATTGCGAGCTTCCGATGCCTCCTCAGAAAGACTCCCAATAGGTACGATTGCGTTATGAGCTATAATCTCTGCTCCATGTATTAATATCTTGTGCACAGTAACAGGCATATTATACCAACCATATATTGACACGAACCTCTCAGCAGTTTGCCATGTATACTCCTTGAACTTTTCTACCTTTATATGTTCACCTGATGTTATGGTCTGTAAAATTACAACAAACCTGTGGATAAGTTCTATATCCAGCCCCGTTATTTCAGCAGTTTTATCGGGGAATTCAAAAAACCTTCTGGCTATGTTTCCGTCGTTGGTTGTTCCGTGTCCTTGTTTAACCACATCAATAAGCAGATTTAGATCCTCTTTAAACCGGTTTTGAATCATCTTCTGTCGTTGCTTCATCAATTCTTGGTCAGCATCTCTAGCAGCGCTCTTCTTGAAATCTAATCTGTATGCAATATGCAAGAGGCACTGCATCATATTTATGCGCGCATGAAGTGGAGAAAGTCCAAGTTCCATCATATTCTCTGATATTGGCTTGACTTTCACTTCTGTCAACTTATTCATCTCAGATGGCTTTGTTAAACAAAGATAGCATGTTGCTGAAGATTTCGCATCTGAAAGATATGTGCATATTTTACCATCAACCATAGTTAACATAAGCTTGTGGTCAATTGTATTGCTTTCGCAAACAGATGGTCTTAGAAATTCTATTTCGTTCTTTATTCTTTTTTTCTTCTTCCTTTACTACTGCTTCACTTTCTTATAACTCGGAGTAGATAATTAAGTGCTTTATCCATTATTTAATTCTTTTTAAAATAATTTTAGTTTATATAATTCTTTTTCATTATCTTTTAATTTATAATAATATATAATAATAAGTATTTCCATTAGATCTTTTTTTTTAACTTTTTTATTGATCATTAAATGTTATATTCAAGATATAATTTTATTGTTACATATATTCAAATTGTTTATATTTTGTTTGCATTTTAATATAATAAAATCTTATATTCAAGATATACTTTTATTTAATGATATATTCAAACAGTTTATAGTTTTTGTTAGCATTTCTATGGTTAGAGTCTTTCTATTCGTCAGCAGCCTTTATTTAAATCTTTATTTTAAATAAGATGTTAGTATACAAATACAAACGTGATCATGTCGTCCTCGTAATGATATCAATACTAACTAATTTATTATTAAGGGGCACAGGCCTACTATCACAGAGATTGAACAGTAAATTATTCAATGAACCATTATAAAAAAACTACCAAGACTTTAGTCCCCAATTTATCTGTCATTGATCTAGACGTGACTTAGGTACTTCATATTACGTTAACCTTTACCTAAGATCGAAACATAGTATAAAAATAAAAATAAAAAAATAAAAATATTTAAGGATTTTTAAAAAATAAATCGCACCAGTGCCCGGGTTAAGTAGTATGCCAAAAAATCCTAAATAAATGGTAGTAAAAACACCTACGAGGAAATAAGGCGCAATCGTGCGATAGCTGAGTTATCGTCGATTTTAATGTCAACTCCATACAACATTTTCAAAAAAAAATTCTTTGTGAGCCGTTTGCAATCTTTTTCCGTAAATTTTATATTTATAAGCATATACTTAGTCTTCCGAAGCACATCCATGCAAAAAAACAGCCATTCAAAAAATTAAATGAAAATGTCTATGAAAGTTCATTTTCGGCCCACTGTGCGCCGGCGCGTACCAGCGCCGTGTTAAACATGACCACACCATTCTAATGCATGCTGTATGTGTATACATCCTAGTGTTTAGGTACCTATTAGTTCTATTAAAGTCAAAATCAAAATATTTTGTTTCACATAAACCTGCATGGGCACTTATTAAACGTCAGGGTTGTATCCTATGGAGAAGAGCAAGCAAGAAACTCCACGGTTACTCTTTTAAAAATAATTGGCTTTTACAGTGTGGCCCTTTCCCACGGCAAGATCCCGTTTTTTGCAGGATCCCGTTTAGTGGTGTACGTGTTTAAATATACATATTCACACAAGCATCCTGTTTTCCGGATACTGCAAACAGGATGCTTGTGTGAATATGTATATTTAAACACGTACACTACTAAACGGGATCCAGCAAAATACGGGATCTTGCCGTGGGAAAGGGGCCTTAGTAGGTATGGGAGGACAATGTAGGCATGTCAGCGAGTACCAGCTACTTAATAAAATAAAATGAGAAGATTATATCAAGGCAGTATGTAAAAAATAAACGTCGTAATTTGGGAGCAGTCAATAGCTATTACCGAAAGAAATAATGTTAACTGTAATTAGTTTATTGCACAACCTTTTGCAACGCATGGTATCGAGATTACGTTATTGTCTGTGTTATAACTTCAAAGATAATAATTGAGTAAAGCGATAAAATAAATACGTGACTTTCGTAATTTCCACCAACAATTACGTCATGATCTCACATAAAATTATTATTGTAACCATATTGTAACAATATTAAAAAAAAAAAAAAACCTTTTCATGTAGAACAAGAACAGTACCTACACTGTTCTTATAATTGCGAGTTATTGCTGAATTAACATTCGTGTTGATAAAGCACAAGGTCGGTGAAACCTGAAACTGGTGTGGTTAAATTAAGACGTAACAACAAATTCAAATCATACGCGAGGGCAGATGACCTCGAACAGCTGGTAATACGTGTGACGTGTGTTTATATTGTGGCAGTGTTCACGTGAAACATGTCATTACTTTACTTTCTTAAATATGCATATCGTCGGGGATAGTGCAAATCCGCGTAACTAGCATTGGACAATTCCGCGTATCTGACAAATGTAGCCAATTAAAGTTTTCGCGGGCAAATCCCGCAATATCTTGATAGGCTGCCACCGCCTTGACACGAGTTCATTTCGACCAATCGGAAGCCAGGAATCGCCCAGTAACAATACCGCGTATCTTTCGCGAGCAAGTGTCAACACCGCGTAAGTGATCTGGTGATTTAATTTTGCAATAAAAACTGTGTATTTACTTAAAAATTATCAGTGCCAACATCAGGTAAGTGTAAATGTAATGTTTGTTTCGTATCTTTTAAATTAAAATCGGTATTGAGGACAAGTTTAGTTCTTTTTACCATTCTAACTTCTTAATATCTATTTTTTTTTTTCAAAATACATTAAATTATTTAAATTGTGTGTATGTTACCCCGTTATTATAAATCCCTTAAATATTAGGTTGTCTCATAAGTTCTTGCCATATTTTATTTTTCTCGAATTTTTTTGAATTTAAACTAAAGCGAATTCAAGAAAGTTCTAGATATTTCTAGTAAGGATGAGTATCTTTTATGGTGAGGGTATAAATAGGCGCGGACGCAACGCAATAATTAGTCCAGTCCGATTACTATGTATGGCAAGCCGATCCCCTGAGGGAGCCAGCCAAATACTTAGGTGTTATCCTCGACCACCACCTCACTTTCAGAGAGCACATAAAGACGGCTCATTCGCACCTCTTTCGCTCTCAGTAAGCTCCACTTCTTACTGACCACCTGCAGCAAATCATCCGCCCCATCATGACCTATGCTTGCGTAGTCTTCGCACACGCTAAGCCTCACCACCCTGCATAGAATGCAGACCCTCCAGAACCGTTTCCTCAGAAATGTCACGGGAGCCGTGTGGTACTCTGTGGCCGGACCACAGTTTAGTACTCAGATGCTATAGTTCGAAATAATACGTACCTAAAGTCTACTTTCATCGGAATATATCTATATTTTTAGTACCTCAAGAGATATCTTTTTAATTAACAATTTATGTGGTCCGGCCGCGAGGCAGTGCTCTCTGGCCGCGCCACCTCTAATTAAATAGAGTATAATGAACTATTAATAAATCAATATCCCGAAAAAAAAGTACCTAAAGAGTACCTTGCATACGAGAAATATGGTCCAATAAACCCCTTTAGTTAAGGAGTTATTGGTCGTAGAGTGTGGTCCGGCTGGAAAGTATACTCTGCAGCAAGTGTGGTCCTCTGTGGCCGGACCACAGTTTAGTACTCAGATGATATAGTTCGAAATAATACGTACCTAAAGTCTACTTTCATCGGAATATATCTATATTTTTAGTACCTCAAGAGATATCTTTTTAATTAACAATTTATGTGGTCCGGCTGCGAGGCACTGCTCTCTGGCCGCGCCACCTCTAATGAAATAGAGTATAATGAATTATTAATAAATCAATATCCCGAAAAAAAACTACCTAAAGAGTACCTTGCATACGAGAAATATGGTCCAATAAACCCCTTTAGATAAGGAGTTATTGGTCGTAGAGTGTGGTCCGGCTGGAAAGTATACTCTGCAGCAAGTCAATTTTGCAATATTTAATATTAACTAGCGATAAATCAATTTATATAATAGTACCTTTTCTCTACTCTTCGTTGATATTTTTTTTTTTTAAGAAACTATTCATTTTGATTAATTAATCATCTTTAAAGTATGTGGCGCGGCTAGGGAGGATTACTTTCAGCAAATATAACGAAATATGCTTTAGTTCTTTATGCCAACGAAAACTGTATAATAAGTACCTTATAAAAAGACCTGGACTTCATCTGTAAACTTTTATTTTTATTACCAACAATGATTTTTAAAAAGGTGCACTTTTTGGTTTTTGTTTACCTATCTACCTAAGAATAGGTAGTTAATTTGACGAAGTAAGTGAAAATTTTGGTTTAAAATAAACAATAAGTATACGAAAAACAAACATATATTTTCATAATGAAATATAAACACAATTGTTAATAAAAGGTATTGTACATGACGGAAAAGTGTTTTATATAACTTGAATTTAATCCTTTAAACAAGAAATAGCACTGAAAAAAAAGTGTACCAAAACCACGTATTAAAAATATAGTCAATCAGTATTACAAATAAAGGAAGTTTTGAAGTTATTTTCCAACTTTAAAATGCAAGGCTTAAATTAAAAATAAACATTTTCATAAAAATAAGTTATAATTTACAATTTTGCGTATAAAATACAATGAACATTCATTCGCTGGTTTTTAGTCATTGTAACTTTAGTACTTAAATCATCATTATGTTTCCCAAGTATCATCCAGACGCTTGCAGTGAGCGACGTAATGATGAATATTTGGTAATTACTCAATCACTGACAACAGTGTAAATAATTTTCCTTGTAATGTCATAGTGTCTGGAATGTCATTTAAATCAACGCCTAAATCAATTTCAAATATTAATAAATCATTCAATGTGTAGGTAATAATTTTTTTACCGGTACATTTTACACCGTTGTCATTACTTTTAACACATAGCACACCTTAATCAATCTCTAACATTGTTTGAGCCGATTCTTCAAGGGCTGAGATGCCTTTATCAGACAAAATTAGTTCATTCAGTGGCATGTACGAACATACTCGTTGAGATTCTGATGTGGAGTTGTTCTGACTGCATTGTGTATTTGTGCATCGTTTTTCCGATATAACTATACAATAATATCGTGTTTGATATTATTGTTGGTCATTTTGAAATAGTGATTACATAAAATGATAATGGACTTATAAAGATTTGGTCATCATTTTTGTTCGATAAATTATACCTACAAAAGTACCGGCTCACGTATTTTACGCATGTTTTCATAAGATGGCGTTAGAGATCTTGTCTTTACAACTTGAGTAATTCCCTAAGGCTGCGCAGCGACAGGGTACGTAAAACTGCGCGCGCAGACTTACCTTCCAATATATTTTACTTACCAACTTCTAGAAATAAACCACCAGGTACAAATACAACAAATATTACAGATATTTCGCCAATACCCAAATCGGACGCTAGACAGGCAGTAAATAAAAGGAAACATAAGGAGTCTGAAATACTTAGCAGTTTACCTTACAAGCTTCAGTTTGAGCAAGCAAAAGGATGAAAAAGAATGCAAGAAACCAGCAAAACAGCCTCGAAAATAGAATTGGTCATATACTGTTGTAAAGAAGTGTATAGAGAACCGATCACAGAAGATTGGATAGGTTGTTCTGTGTGTTCTAAATGGTGGCATGAAAAAAGTTTGGCGTTCATAGGCTTTGGACATTTTAAATGTGATTTGTGTACCTACCTAAAATAAGTTATCTTTATATGCGCACTCTCAAAGATCCCACTGCGCAGTCTTACCCTTCAGGGGATCTAAGACTTTAAGACATTTCCCATTTCTCATATTTTCATGAATTACTCCAAAAATAGTTACGAAATATTTGATTTAGTTTATCGTCGATAAATTACATGAATGTCTATATAAATGAATAAATATTATTTTGCTAACTTATTATTTTCGTGACTTATATTCAATTAATTCTTAAGTGCGCAATCTTAGGGCACTCTACCCTATACTTATTGTT
>CATIVS010000004.1:12500-15183 GCA_949629135.1 Eremobia ochroleuca | reverse complement strand
TATCCAGCCCACGCTGGAAGTGGAACTTTACGATGACCACCATGACACCCATGCATGACGTATGCACATATACATATCACATATGTCGGTGATTGAATTGCCCGATCACATGATTTTCAAGCTTCGCATATGTGTCACGCGACGCGACGTCCGAGCAAACGGACGGAGCGCGCGGGGCGACGACGAGAGAAAACCATTTGAAAATGTGAAGTAAGTTGCTCTGTTTTTGTAGTTTATTTCATATATAATAGTAGTTAGTGTGTGTTGTCAGTAGTTAAGTTTAGTAGTCAGTAGAGAGGTTGAGGTACGTACACATATATAATATATACACATAACATACATACATACATACATATATACATATATATATGCATATATAAAAGAGAGAACGTGTGTATGTGTTTGTTTTTATGCGTGTGTTGCGAGTTGCCGATTCCTCTGCTGACGACTGACTGATGATTGGATGAACTGCGTGTGGACCGACGGATCGTTGTTTTTATACGTCTCCGGGTATATAATATATGTATATATATATATAAAACGGTCGTTGTACGAAATGAAAATTTGAACGGCGTGACGGTCCGACGGCGCTCGGACGCGTCTTGTGGTTCGTCACGTCGAATGTGAGAGTATATTTATATGCTCTTATAATATTTTATGTGAGGCACTCTATAGATTCCGGGCGGAATCGTATATGATATCGCGAATGTGTTAACAAATTTTACACACGTGAACTCGTCTCGGTACGAACGTTCCGAACTGGGGGCTTTTCTGTTCACGATGTGCGATGACAACAATAATGTGTTGTTTCTCTCTCATCGTGAACCGTAAAACGCCCTTATGCGCGCGCAGCGCGTCTGGCGCGTTGAGATATATGCGTCCGGACGTTCGCGCGTGCGACCCAAAAATTCTAACATACACACAGAGCTCGCCCGTGTGCGTTCGCGTCTTTACGATCGCGAACGCTCGGGAGAATAATAATAATAATAATGAGGATTATTCATCACAATACGCGCGCTTCGCCGTCGCGCCTGTGCCGCGGGGGGGCGCGTGTCGCGATATATATAATCTCTCTCTCTCTATTATTATTATTATACAAACTAAGAAGCTCCCTGGTTGATCCTGCCAGTAGTTATATGCTTGTCTCAAAGATTAAGCCATGCATGTCTCAGTGCAAGCCGTATTAAGGCGATACCGCGAATGGCTCAATATATCAGTTTTGGTTCCTTAGATCTTACTCAGTTACTTGGATAACTGTGGTAATTCTAGAGCTAATACATGCAATCAGAACTCTGACCAGTGATGGGATGAGTGCTTTTATTAGATCAAAACCAATCGACGGAGGGCCTCGCGTCCGAAGTCGTTAATTTTGATGAATCTGGATAACTTTTGCCGATCGCATGGTCCAGTACCGGCGACGCATCTTTCAAATGTCTGCCTTATCAACTTTCGATGGTAGTTTCTGCGACTACCATGGTTGTCACGGGTAACGGGGAATCAGGGTTCGATTCCGGAGAGGGAGCCTGAGAAACGGCTACCACATCCAAGGAAGGCAGCAGGCGCGCAAATTACCCACTCCCGGCACGGGGAGGTAGTGACGAAAAATAACGATACGGGACTCTTACGAGGCCTCGTAATCGGAATGAGTACACTTTAAATATTTTAACGAGGAACAATTGGAGGGCAAGTCTGGTGCCAGCAGCCGCGGTAATTCCAGCTCCAATAGCGTATACTAAAATTGTTGCGGTTAAAAAGCTCGTAGTTGCATTTGTGCGCCGCGCTGTCGGTGCACCGCATCCGCGGTGATACTGACACGTCTGCGGAGCATATCGTCGGTGAGCCGTCGGTCAAACGTCGGTTCAATATCAAAATCCTATCGCGGTGCTCTTCAATGAGTGTCGAGGTGGGCCGACAATTTTACTTTGAACAAATTAGAGTGCTCAAAGCGGGCTCAAAATGCTGCTTGAATATTTCGTGCATGGAATAATAGAATATGATCTCGGTTCTATTTTGTTGGTTTTCAGAACTCCGAGGTAATGATTAATAGGGATAACTGGGGGCATTCGTATTGCGACGTTAGAGGTGAAATTCTTGGATCGTCGCAAGACGAACATCAGCGAAAGCATTTGCCAAAGGTGTTTTCATCAATCAAGAACGAAAGTTAGAGGTTCGAAGGCGATTAGATACCGCCCTAGTTCTAACCGTAAATATGTCATCTAGCGATCCGCCGACGTTACTACAATGGCTCGGCGGGCAGCTTCCGGGAAACCAAAGATTTTGGACTCCGGGGGGAGTATGGTTGCAAAGCTGAAACTTAAAGGAATTGACGGAAGGGCACCACCAGGAGTGGAGCCTGCGGCTTAATTTGACTCAACACGGGAAATCTCACCAGGCCCGGACACCGGAAGGATTGACAGATTAACAGCTCTTTCTTGATTCGGTGGGTGGTGGTGCATGGCCGTTCTTAGTTGGTGGAGCGATTTGTCTGGTTAATTCCGGTAACGAACGAGACTCTAGCCTGCTAAATAGGCGTCGTCATTTAGGTGTGCGTGGCTCCGCGTCACGCAACTCACTGGCGACGTATTAAAATTCTTCTTAGAGGGACCGGCGGCTTCGAGCCGCACGAGATTGAGCAATAACAGGTCTGTGATGCCCTTAGATGTCCTGGGCCGCACGCGCGCTA
>CATIVS010000004.1:0-5000 GCA_949629135.1 Eremobia ochroleuca | reverse complement strand
GAATGTGTTAACAAATTTTACACACGTGAACTCGTCTCGGTACGAACGTTCCGAACTGGGGGCTTTTCTGTTCACGATGTGCGATGACAACAATAATGTGTTGTTTCTCTCTCATCGTGAACCGTAAAACGCCCTTATGCGCGCGCAGCGCGTCTGGCGCGTTGAGATATATGCGTCCGGACGTTCGCGCGTGCGACCCAAAAATTCTAACATACACACAGAGCTCGCCCGTGTGCGTTCGCGTCTTTACGATCGCGAACGCTCGGGAGAATAATAATAATAATAATGAGGATTATTCATCACAATACGCGCGCTTCGCCGTCGCGCCTGTGCCGCGGGGGGGCGCGTGTCGCGATATATATAATCTCTCTCTCTCTATTATTATTATTATACAAACTAAGAAGCTCCCTGGTTGATCCTGCCAGTAGTTATATGCTTGTCTCAAAGATTAAGCCATGCATGTCTCAGTGCAAGCCGTATTAAGGCGATACCGCGAATGGCTCAATATATCAGTTTTGGTTCCTTAGATCTTACTCAGTTACTTGGATAACTGTGGTAATTCTAGAGCTAATACATGCAATCAGAACTCTGACCAGTGATGGGATGAGTGCTTTTATTAGATCAAAACCAATCGACGGAGGGCCTCGCGTCCGAAGTCGTTAATTTTGATGAATCTGGATAACTTTTGCCGATCGCATGGTCCAGTACCGGCGACGCATCTTTCAAATGTCTGCCTTATCAACTTTCGATGGTAGTTTCTGCGACTACCATGGTTGTCACGGGTAACGGGGAATCAGGGTTCGATTCCGGAGAGGGAGCCTGAGAAACGGCTACCACATCCAAGGAAGGCAGCAGGCGCGCAAATTACCCACTCCCGGCACGGGGAGGTAGTGACGAAAAATAACGATACGGGACTCTTACGAGGCCTCGTAATCGGAATGAGTACACTTTAAATATTTTAACGAGGAACAATTGGAGGGCAAGTCTGGTGCCAGCAGCCGCGGTAATTCCAGCTCCAATAGCGTATACTAAAATTGTTGCGGTTAAAAAGCTCGTAGTTGCATTTGTGCGCCGCGCTGTCGGTGCACCGCATCCGCGGTGATACTGACACGTCTGCGGAGCATATCGTCGGTGAGCCGTCGGTCAAACGTCGGTTCAATATCAAAATCCTATCGCGGTGCTCTTCAATGAGTGTCGAGGTGGGCCGACAATTTTACTTTGAACAAATTAGAGTGCTCAAAGCGGGCTCAAAATGCTGCTTGAATATTTCGTGCATGGAATAATAGAATATGATCTCGGTTCTATTTTGTTGGTTTTCAGAACTCCGAGGTAATGATTAATAGGGATAACTGGGGGCATTCGTATTGCGACGTTAGAGGTGAAATTCTTGGATCGTCGCAAGACGAACATCAGCGAAAGCATTTGCCAAAGGTGTTTTCATCAATCAAGAACGAAAGTTAGAGGTTCGAAGGCGATTAGATACCGCCCTAGTTCTAACCGTAAATATGTCATCTAGCGATCCGCCGACGTTACTACAATGGCTCGGCGGGCAGCTTCCGGGAAACCAAAGATTTTGGACTCCGGGGGGAGTATGGTTGCAAAGCTGAAACTTAAAGGAATTGACGGAAGGGCACCACCAGGAGTGGAGCCTGCGGCTTAATTTGACTCAACACGGGAAATCTCACCAGGCCCGGACACCGGAAGGATTGACAGATTAACAGCTCTTTCTTGATTCGGTGGGTGGTGGTGCATGGCCGTTCTTAGTTGGTGGAGCGATTTGTCTGGTTAATTCCGGTAACGAACGAGACTCTAGCCTGCTAAATAGGCGTCGTCATTTAGGTGTGCGTGGCTCCGCGTCACGCAACTCACTGGCGACGTATTAAAATTCTTCTTAGAGGGACCGGCGGCTTCGAGCCGCACGAGATTGAGCAATAACAGGTCTGTGATGCCCTTAGATGTCCTGGGCCGCACGCGCGCTACACTGAAGGAATCAGCATGTTCTCCCTGGCCTAGAGGCCCGGGCAACCCGCTGAAACTCCTTCGTGCTGGGGATTGGGGTTTGCAATTATCCCCCATAAACGAGGAATTCCTAGTAAGCGCGAGTCATAAGCTCGCGTTGATTACGTCCCTGCCCTTTGTACACACCGCCCGTCGCTACTACCGATTGAATGATTTAGTGAGGTCTTCGGACCGACACGCGGTGGCTTCACGGCCGTCGGCGTTGCTGGGAAGTTGACCAAACTTGATCATTTAGAGGAAGTAAAAGTCGTAACAAGGTTTCCGTAGGGGAACCTGCGGAAGGATCATTAACGTGCGAACGCTGAGCGTGTTACTCTTAAAAAAAGTACACACGACGCGCGTGAACGTAAATAAAAATCCTAAAAAAAAAAAAAAAAAAAACACTAGAGAATCGAAACGCGCCGCGCGCTTCGGCGGCGAACCAGCCAGCCACGATACACACGCACAACCGATGATATGAGATGATGCGCGCGCGATGCTTTGTGCCGCCGCCGTCCGCCGTCCGCCGTCCGCCGTCCGCCGTCCGACGACGACGACGACGACGGTGAGCGCGCCGCTGCGTCGCGTGGTGTCTCTTAAGCTCTCTGTATGCGTGTGGTGTGGTGGTGCTGCGCGTCGTTCTCGCGTCGCGTCCTCTCACGGTATATAGACTGGTATGAAAACCCGCACCACGAGTACCGTTGGACGTGTCCGTCAACACATTCGTCCCTCATACTGCGGTGGGATTAAATTTTTTTTTTTTTTTTTAAATATAAATAAAAAAAAAAAAAACAATATATCTATCAATCTGTTCATGTAACAAGAGTAATGGTAATATGTTTTTTATTATATTATTGAAACTATTACCCTGGACGGTGGATCACTTGGCTCGCGGGTCGATGAAGAACGCAGTTAACTGCGCGTCATAGTGTGAACTGCAGGACACATTTGAACATCGACATTTCGAACGCACATTGCGGTCCGTGGAGACACATCCAGGACCACTCCTGTCTGAGGGCCGGCTGTATAAAATACAAATGCCACATTGCGTGTGTATATTATATATATATCGCGCGCATATGACGGTTCTGCGCGAACCGCTCTTCGTTTGCGTCCGCGCACACGAGGGCGTTTAGCGTCGTCCGTTCAAATATGTATGATCGATATTAAATAAAACGTTTGTCGAACCGACGTCGTGTCGCGCTCGATGTTGTTACGTGTGTGAAGTGTGTACGTTAGTGCACGCTTCACGCGCACACACGCATCGGTGCGCGTACGCGCGTCCGGACGTACAAAAGGAAAAGCGGCGGACGTGTGAAAACACGCGCGCTCGCGACTCTTCGGTCGGTGATGTGATAAAACACAACAATAATTACTAACCAGCGAGTGTTGCGATGCGTGATGTCGCATTTCTTGTCCGTGACGCGTTAAGTACGCGCGCCGTTGCCGTGTGTGAATCGTAGCTGCTATTATGAGAGCGCGCACACTGCGTCCGGAGGCATTAACGAAAGTTTAAAAACGTTTTATATCGTCGTGTGTGTGTGTGTGTATACAATACATATATATACAGTAGGCGGACTCGACGTCCGAAGAGCGCATCGACGCCGTCGTCGTTCTCTCTCTCTTACTCTCGATCTCGAGAGGCGAGAGTAGTTCGATTGCTGCGTCGGTAACGCTGACGGATATCGCGTCTGCCTCATTTTTTTATCGTTGGCCTCAGATCAGGGAGGATCACCCGCCGAATTTAAGCATATTAGTAAGCGGAGGAAAAGAAACTAACCAGGATTTCCTTAGTAGCGGCGAGCGAACAGGAAAGAAGCCCAGCACTGAATCCCGCCGTCGTTCAGGCGGCGGGAGATGTGGTGTTCGGGAGGTTCCGCTTTCTCGTCGCGATCGCTCCTGTCCAAGTTCGTCTTGAACGGGGCCGTTTTCCCGTAGAGGGTGCCAGGCCCGTAGCGACGGAGGATCGCGGCGAGAGGGACTCTCCTTAGAGTCGGGTTGCTTGAGAGTGCAGCCCTAAGTGGGTGGTAAACTCCATCTAAGGCTAAATATTACCGCGAGACCGATAGCGAACAAGTACCGTGAGGGAAAGTTGAAAAGAACTTTGAAGAGAGAGTTCAAGAGTACGTGAAACCGTTCAGGGGTAAACCTGCGAAACTCGAATGAACGAACGGAGAGATTCATCGTCATTCCGCGGCGTACGGACGCGCGCCTCGATGCCGTCGGCCTCGGTCGGTAGGCACGGGTCGCGTCCGTCGACGTCCGCGGACGGCGTGCACTTCTCTCTTAGTAAATACATCGCGACCCGTTCGATGTCGGTCTAAGCGCCGTACGGGAGCCCCGTTGCCCCCCACACCCGGGGGGTAGTGGGACCGCGACGGTGGCCGACCGGCCGTCGGACGGTAGTTTTAAGGAATCGCGCACGCGTTTTTGACGCGTCCGGCCCGACGCAAGTCAACGTCGTATCCCGTGTCTACGCCTCAGTGCGGACGCGGGTGCGGCGCGTCTGCTGTCGCCGCCGTGTTGTCTCGGACTGTGCGCGTCTCTGTCTGCGATGATTCAGTTTCGGGCACTCGCAGGACCCGTCTTGAAACACGGACCAAGGAGTCTAGCATGTATGCGAGTCATTGAGATAATAAAACTGAAAGGCGCAACGAAAGTGAAGGCGCGCGCTAGCCGCGCGCTCAGGGAGGATGGAGCTTCGATCTAGGTCGTACTCTCGCACTCCCGAGGCGTCTCGTTTCCAATCCGTGAATGCAGGCGCGCTCTGAGCATAAATGCTGGGACCCGAAAGATGGTGAACTATGCCTGGTCAGGTCGAAGTCAGGGGAAACCCTGATGGAGGACCGTAGCGATTCTGACGTGCAAATCGATCGTCGGAACTGGGTATAGGGGCGAAAGACTAATCGAACCATCTAGTAGCTGGTTCCGTCCGAAGTTTCCCTCAGGATAGCTGGCGTCGATTTGAACAGTCTCATCCGGTAAAGCGAATGATTAGAGGC
>CATIVS010000003.1:0-14894 GCA_949629135.1 Eremobia ochroleuca | reverse complement strand
GGGCTTGTAATAAAAACCGCACGGGTAATTCAATCAAATTAAGCTAAGCTTCCCGCGGTTCTTCCGTGGATGTGTGACCATCTTCACATACCAAGACCCCCCCGTGCCTCGGAAAGCACGTTAAGCCGTTGGTCCCGGCTGTCATTCGTAGATCTTTGACAGTCGTTACAGTCGTCAGTAGCCCGAAAGTCTGACAACCAGTCTTACCAAGGGGTATCGTATTACGCAGTAACTAGGTTGTGGAGGTCAAATAGGCAGTCGCTCCATGTAAAATACTGTTATTCAGCTGTATCCAGTTAGACCAGAAGCCGACCCCAACATAGTTGGTAAAAGGTTAAGCAGATGTTGATCTAATATTACCAACTCCTATGTACAGTTCACGGCGCTAATGAGTGAGCTGCCGGCAGAGACGCAGGCGCTCGTCAACGGAGTGGTACAACAGCATGTCAGGAGGACCTCCAGCAGTGAGTGACAATCATAACTTATATCACACTAATATTATAAAGGCGAAAGTTTGTGAGTGTGTGTGTTTGTATGTTTGTTACTTCTTCACGCTCAAACGGATGAAAGGATTTGGACGAAATTTGGTACACAGATAGTTTATAGCCGGGGTTAACTAGTTGACACATTTTAGTTGTGTTTGATGATGAACAATGTTTGTATGTTTGATGATGAACTGCATCAATGTTTGCATGCGAAAACGGTAGAATGTACCAGGATTCTTTAATTATAATTGTAACCATCTTATTCTAAATACCTATATTCTGAGCAAATAAATGAATATTCTATTCTGTTCTATTCTTACAAATTCAAAGAAAATTAGAATATTGTTTTGATTTTATAATTTTGTTTTATGTCCTAACGTAATGACAATGTGATAAATACAAAAAAAAAAAAAAATATACTGGATGATTTTTTTCAGGCTCCAAATTTTTACAGGGAGTTCTACTCATGAATATGAACAACTTTCACTATGGGACCAACTCTGAAATCACGAAAACAAAATCAACTGTTTAATACAAAAGTTCAATACCTACCAAAATGTATGAAACAGCTGATTTTTTTTTTCGTCATCTTATAGTCGGTTACATAGTGAAAGTTATTCATATTCATGGGTGGAACAGCCTGTAAAAATTTGGAGACGATAAAAAAAGCATGCTGTATATTAAATAATTAGTATTTTAAATCCCTGAAATATCCTATAGGGCTTTTAGGTTACGCGCGATCGCTGGCGTTACAAATGACCGCGCGCCCGCTTGAAGGTTAAGCATGCTTTTTATGAGCATCTGTGTACCTTTATCAGAGAAGTATGGAAGAAAAATACCCCAAATAAATTGGTATAAGATCAGAAGAAAGATGATGAATGATGAATACCTTTCTTTGTATAGTGTAGCAAGCTTGTCTGGCCTTCTCTTTCTTTTAATTGAAACTAACTAAATCACTATGAAAATTGACAAAATTTAAATTTTTCGTTCATCGGCAGCCCCACCGTCACCGAGCCACATTGGCTTGCTGCATTGTAAGTGCTAAAATGATAATATTATACAGCATTTTTGTTTCACGAAGCGACGCGCGCTTCACTTGTTGTGACCAAGTTAACAAACACGCTGTGAATGTGTGTGTAAGCGCAGGAGATCGGGCGAAGTCGGGAATGTGTACTGCCGTTACTCGTCTCATTCACAGTCTGTTTGTACACTTGGGCACCACAAGCAAAGCGCGCGTCCTTTCGTGATATAAAAATATTGTACAGAAAGCTTTGAAACGATGGAATTACGACTTGTGTCGCATATAAAGCTGTACGGACAGCGAAGAAAGTCATAGCTGCCGCACACTGAAATAAAACCAACTCGATTGAAAGTAAAGCATTAAAATGTGGGTTTTTATTCGTTATTATAGTGTAGTAGTATCGTTATTATAGTTAGTGGGTTACTGTGGTTGTCTGTCAATTGATTTTGGCAGTACGTCACATGGTATAAAGCTCAAATTTCAATGCTTTACTTTTGAGTTGAGTCAATGTTAAACTGTTTCGTTGTGCGATGGCCGAGAGTCTGCCAGAAACTGGAGGATCCATCCTCTTATATAAAGGAGGACCCATCCTCGTATTTCTTTCGTTCTTACCTCCACGCACCTCTCCCCAGCAGGCTCGGACAGCCCGCTGCGCACGGTCAGCGGCGCGTCCAACGTCGCGGCCGAGGACGTGTACTCGCGCATCCGCAAGACTACCTCCGAGATACATACCTACACAGCGCAGCATAGCAATGGTATGTAGACTCCCAAATAGATAGCCTAGCCTATTCCATCTGACATCTGTCAATCAGGAGGCCACATCAAAATTTTCCGTTTTTACAATTTTTTTTTTTTTTTTATTTCAATCAATCAATCAATCAATGCATTTTAATGCATTTATTTTGAAAAATGAATTGTGTCTCAAAAAAATCGCAAAGAATGTGCGCAATTTGGATGGAGTAATGGCACTATTGAGCTGACGCTGTGTGAGCGTGCGTGTTCCATCGCCGCCCGTTCGATGTCCACCACGCACAGGGTGGATGGGAAGTAGAACATTAAGTAATTTTTTGCTCCGTTGGTGTAATTGCTGTATGGCGTTCCAGAAGGAGGATAAATAAATAAATAAATTCCTAGAAAAACTCATGATACCCAGTTACTAGGTAATGGAGGTCAGATAGATTGTAAAATACTTGTAGTCAGCCAGTACATCAGTATCATCAGTACATCCGGTTAGACTGGAAGTCGACCACAATTATTACTAAACCACTAAACCTACGCCCTCTTTCAGCAGTGCTATTCTGTAAAAATCTCATCGTGCGTGTGTGAGAACTTAGGGGAAGTAAGCGGGAAGTGAGCTCTGTCATTCCCTAATGGTAGGGATTAACAATATTAAGTGCTCACTTCACTTATGATTTCACGGTGAGATTTTTACGGAATCGACCGGCTGTTTATTGGACTGTATGACTGTACCAAAGGGCTGTATATTTTTACCGAAATAGTAGCCAGTGCGCAGCACAGCAATGGTACAGTACCCGGACGTTCAGGAGAAAGCTTCAGGATAGCCCGCGAAATTAGAATTTTCTTAGGTTTTTAGCAATTTCCATGTCTGTATCAGGTTATCTGTTGATTTAAATATGATTCGGGGCCGTAACAAATATTTATTTAAAGAATTATAATCATAAACATCATCGACATAATAATAATTTATTTGAAATTCAACTATGATAGTACATCTACACTTCTACATCTACACTATCTACACTAATATTATAAAGAGGAAAGATTTGTATTTTTGTATGTAGGTTTGCAACAAATAAACTCAAAAAGAACTAGACCTATTTCAAAAATGTTTTCACCATTAGAATGCTACACTATCTCTGAGTAACATAGGCTATATTTATTACTAGAAAAAATTAGGAGTCCCTACTAAAACTTCAATAATGTAACCCAAGGTGTAGAAAGTTGATAGAAATGCCGACCATAATCGGACCATGTTATCCATACCTTTCCTTATCCAAATAAATCATTTCGTATTTTTTGAATTATTCAAATCGGTCATGCCATTCAAAGATATTACGGATTTAAGGGCGCCTTCAAATTTGCCGCAAAGTGCCGCGCTGCGTTATTAATCCATATAAATAAAAAACGCGCGACTGCAGCGCTACACCCGCGCTGCGGCCGCGCATCATAACACCGATCGACTAGTGACGATGCGCACGTAGTTTTTTGTTCAGGTCTAAACATGAACGAAAATCAGGTTGAATAATTTATCGATGAGGTTGAGCGTAGTCAGCGATATGGAATTCGAAGTCGGACAAGTACAGTAATAAAATTGACATAATTAACCTTTAATCGTAAGTAATTTTGAAATTTTTGGTCACAGTAGCCTCTTACTTTATGAAATTCAGTTCGTTGACTTATACAAAATAACGGCAACGTTTTCATGGGTTTCTTTTTTTTTCTTTTTCCAAAATATTTTTTCGGTTTAATAGTAACACTAACAGCAGTGTTTCATCGTCAGAGTCCATCGTGAAACTAAATGTACAACACTATGATGCTCGAACCTAGCGGTTGCAGCGCGGCGGCAGCGCCGCAGCCGCGCTGCCGCCGCGCGGCACTTTGCAGCAAATTTGAAGGCGCCCTAAAATGTCAATTTAAACAAAAGTGGCCGGTGTGGCCCCACGCAGCGCAGCGGATATTATATAATATGTTTGTTATTTCTTCACGCAAAAATTAATGAACGGATTGCGATGAAATTTGATAGGTGCATAGCTGTTACTTAAAGCTCTTACTTTTTATCCCGATATTCCCACGGCATCGAAACTTACGCGGGTGAAACCGCGAGCTGCAGCTAGTTATAAATAAAGACATATCTTAGATGAGCTTGTACTAACAAAAATTCGACAAGACCTCTGTGTCTGAACTAGATAAATAAATATCTGTACTTCAGACAACAACGCTCTTCTCTAAAAATATACAGGGTGTCCGCCGGCAGATTTTATACTTAAAAAAACAAAATTAAATCAAAATATTAAAAAAACAAAGTTATTTATTTATCATCTTACAAAATAATAATGCGGATTTTAGGTTTTAAAAATCACTCCACTCAAATGGCGTCCTTCTAGCCGCAAACATTCTTGCAATCTTTCTTTCATGTTGGCGAAAACTCGCTTGCAAAGCTCTGGACTGATAGCCGCAATCTCGCGTCGGATATTTTCTTGCAGGGCCTTTATTGTTGATGGCGAATTGCTGTAGACACGAGATTTGAGGTATCCCCACAGGAAAAAGTCGCAAGGGGTCAGATCAGGTGATCTAGGGGGCCAGGCTATGTCGCCAAAGCGACTTATCAATTTTCCGGGAAAAAGTGTTCAAGTTTAGTCATTGAGTCCCTGGAGGTGTGTGCCGTAGCCCCATCCTGCTGAAAGTAGGTTCTGTTATTGTAGCTAGCATGACGGTGCAGCTCCGGTATAAAAAAGTTGTCCAGCATCGCGCAGTATCGTTGTGCGTTAACGGTTTGGCCTCTGCCGTAAAAATAAGGTCCAATTATGCCATTTCCAGAAATGGCGCACCAAACTGTGGTCTTCGGGCTGTGGAGAGGCTTTTCATGAATTTCTTTTGGATTGCTCGCACTTCAATAACGCATATTCTGTTTATTAACATACGCTCCGATGTGGAAATGCGCCTCGTCACTGAAAAAGATGTTACATAACCGCGTAGGCGTCAAAAATCGTTCCAGAACGACTCTAGCATAATTCTGCCTTTTTATAAAGTCATCTTCTTTCAACTGTTGGATGATTTGGAGCTTATATGGATGGAGCTTTAATTTTTTTTTAATAATTTTGTGAACTGATGTCTTTTTCAAACCCGTTGATGCTACAATCTTACGGATAGACTTACGCGGATTTGTCAAAATTTCCCTTCTCACAAGTTTTGCGTTTTCAGGAGTAGTAACAGACGTTGAAGGTCCAGGCCGAGGCTCATTTCCGACTGATCCAGTTTCTCGAAATTTCTGTACCCACGTCCATATCAATTGGTTTGACGGACCATCCTTTAACCGTCGGATATCAAAGTGAGAACAAAACCGACGCCTCGCCACATTGATCGAATTATTGTTCGCAAAATACGCCTCAACCGCAAAAGCGCGGTGCGCTCCCGTCCACTGACTCATGGCTACTAAATAACCCGCAACACTCACGCTCCGAATGATACCCCGTTCCCCCCGCTGACGCTTTGCTAGTCGCCGTGAGCTCTGTTCAAAGTGTAAAATCTGCCGGCGGACACCCTGTACATTTAAAAGCTTAAAAGCTTAAAATAATGAAATATGTGTCTACATATTTCATTACATTGAGATCAACTAGGAGCAAATAAAATAACATGAAGTAAAATGGAGTGATGATCGTCAATCCCTTTTTTATACTGTTTTGTTGATCTAGCTTCAGTTCTTGAATTGGACAAAGTATAATTGGGCCTTACAAACCACTCACTATCAGACGACTCATCTAATAAAAAAAATCAGTTTATATTGCAATCAGCTGTAAACCTTTAGCAGATTTTTTGTGCGGTATATGCGCAAAAAAATCTGCTCACTTTTTGCTAATTTACGTTTTATATTTACAGCAGACTGCGGTAACCACATGTCAAGCAAAGACTCGGGCATCAGTCAGATGTCAGACGTCACACTCTCTAACAAGGGACACAACGGAGTCCCCAACGGACATTATAATGCGTAAGTATTTACAAAATACAGCTAAAGTATGTAGTACCACAGCCTAGATTCGATAGTTTTGGTCAACCTGAGCGATTTTACAATCGTACTGGGTAGGCGAAGCTTATGACCCAAGCTGCCATACTTCTTCGTAGTGTGTTGATGAGAGAATAAAAAAAAATGTTTACTTGCAGTAAAAAAAAAAAAATAAGATCAAGTTGGGGAAAAATGTGCGTCACATCGTCGTCAGGCAAAACGGGCATCGCTCAGCATAATACTGCAACCCCATGCGAGGCAGACCCCAGCTCTGGTTTTCAGCGGCAGCCGGCGTTACGAGCTTGACACCTTCAGTAGCGTCAGCTCTTGGACTTATCACCGAGATTTGTCACCCAAAGCTGCCTTGACGGCGCCCGTTCACGAACATGACGCGTGGATCAGCACCATCCAGCTCAATTATTTTGTAGGGAATCGAATGGTCCAACACGCGCGCCACCCTCATATATTATATTTTAAAAAAATCAGCTGTTCCCTACATTTTGACGACTCGTACGAACATAAATGTAGGGAACCGCTGATTTTTTTTTTTCGCGATTTAGGATTTGGTCCAATAGTAAAAGTTGTTTGTAATGATGAGTAGAATCATGTGTTTAAGTATCGGTCACCCTATATACTCTCAACTGCCTCGCTCTTTCAAGTCAACATACATCATAATAAATGGATCTATGGTACTCACATTTACAAAATTAAAAAAAAAAATATACACAATTTACCTTTTCTAGCGAGGCGTTAAACCGCGCGGCGTCAGCTGACAGCTCGGAAGAGGCGAACAGTACGAAGGAATCGTCGCCCGTGCCGGCTCACCATAGACTCGACTTGCAACACGGGTGAGATACATCTACTTAATAAAAATTAAATTCATTCATTCGATGCCAGTCAACGCACAAAAGTTCCCACGTGAAAAGTAGTCCCGTGTGTCTTATTTTTCTTTTTTAAGTGATTAGAACACTTATCAAATACACAAGAAGGCATTATGATGCATATTTATATACAAAAGCAAAAATGATTGAGCTGCACTGTTTGGATGATGCGTGCGACTGAGAGCAACTGTGTCCATTGGACTTGGTTCAGTAGGACCGCGCTCATTAAACTATTGTCATTCGTGGATCTTTGGCAGTTGTTACGGGTAGTCTAAAGACCGAAAGTCTGACAACCAGTTTTACCAAGGGAGTATCGTGTTACCCAGTAACTGGGTTGTGGAGGTCAGATAGGCAGTCGCTCCATGTAAAATACTGGTATTCAGCAGCATCCGGTTAGACTGCAACCCAACCACACCATAGTTGGGAAAAGGCCTCGGCTGATTGATTGGTGTATAGTAAAGCCTTAAAATTCCCACTATAATAATATTATATTTGTTTTGTTACAGTGAGTTCAACTCAAGTCAGCTGGGACGCGACAAGATTAGACCTTACGAGACTGACGAGAACGGATATATTATTACTAAATGTAAGTATATTATGACGTCTAAGGGTCCATCACGAAGCCGCGGACAAAAGCTTGTACACTATATTTTGATAAAAGCAATATTCTTGGCGGGACGAGCATGACGCCTAGACAGGATTGGTCCACACTAGATCAAGATAGAGGAGTGGAAAGGAGAAAGGGAGGCCTTTGCACTGTCGTGGGGTAACGTAGGCTAAAAATAAATAAATATTCTTGATAAGATCGACTCAATTCTTCAGATCCTTTTCACTTCACTCTCTTTCATCACTCACTTTTGCTCAGAAAAATTTATTGTATTATTTTATCAATGAAATTGACAAAAGTTTAATTTGGTTTATTTCGGTTCGTTTAATGAAAATTGAACTTGATTTTTAACGGACTTCAAAAAAGTCGAGGTTTTTTATTCGACCCCCATGTTTGTAAGTTCGCGATATTCTCAAAAACAAATTATCGGTTTTGATCATTCTTTTACTAACGTAATCTACATACTTTCAGGGAGGTTTTAGTATACAATATATGAACTCAACCGTTATTAATGAGACACGATTACTTTTTCTATTGTTACCAAACTTAATAAAGCTTCCTAACAGACGAGCGGTAAGAGGTACTTCGTCGTAAAACTTGTTGAATTAATTGTTTCAAATCGAAGAGCACGTGTTGGGTCGATTTTTTTGCACGCAAGAGTATTTGACGTGTTTTTCCTCAAAACTTTTATCTCCCATGGATTTTATAAATGTTTGTATTCAAAAATACTTGTATTCAGCTGCATCCGGTTAGACTGGAAGCCGATACCAACTTAGTTGGGAAAAGGCTAGGCAGATGATGATGATGATTTTATAAATGTTCTGTAAATAAATATTCGTTCCTTCTCCCCAGGCGGTCTCCGAGAACCGGAAGTATTAGAAGCCCTGTGCAAACTAGACGTGTCCCAAGCGCCGCCCGAACAATGGGAGCGGCTACTGCTCGCCACGCATGAGCTGCTCAAGTACGGCGACTGCAGGAAACCTGTGGAGTACTTCAAGTTAGTATAATGTTTCTTTACGCCTGTATTTCTCTATAGTTTGGTCATGTTGAAGTTTTAAATAGCAACAAGTAACAATATGGCATCATTACATTATGTTTTAACTCGATACGAACGAAAAAAAGCTTCGATCAGGCACTAGATTATCTATTAAAATAACTAATTTTTCCTGTCCGATTGATTTTAGGTGAATCTCCAAGGATTTGTGATAGTCACTGCAAGGCATTCCTTATGGAACAGGGTCCAACACAAACAGCTTTAAGTTTTTAAATTATTTTTTTTTCTTTTCAAATTATCGTGAAGTCGAGTTGAAACATAATTTATGATGATGTCATACATTATGTTTCAACACTTTAAATAAATTGAGTGACTGACAAGAAAAAAATATTAAAAATTCTCATTTTTTCATGCCTCTGACTACCCCTAACCCCTTAAGAGCTCTAGAATCATATGCTGAATTCATGTTTTTAGTTTGCGCGTCGATGATCCTGTCACCCTGTACAAATCGGGCACAAACATACTCCGAGCTGTTTTTGAAATAATCCTTCTTCTCTAATGATTTCTTTTAAATTTTGTAATTTACTAATATTACTTGCTAGCTTCTGCCCGCGAATTTCTCGCTCCTCCGACTCACCGCGTCGCATCGCATCGCCTGCCCGCGCTGTCACTTCGTTTTCGATTATCGATCGTTCTGACTGTTTTTCTTCTTGCTCGGCTCCTAGGGTCATAGCGAGATGTTATCTTACTCAAGGATTGGGCTATCAAATGCCAAAATAATTTTTCAAATTCAACCGGTACTTCCAGAGATTATCGCGTTCAAACAAACTGTTCAGCAGTATAAATAAGAATGATTTCTTTTAAATTTATATATTTTATTTTATATTTTTCTGAAAACTTACAGCTAGGCAAACACCATATTTAGAGTTAATAACATAATAATAATAATTTTAATTCAGAACATAATTCCATATAAAATGATTAGTAAAGGCTTAAAACTATGTTAGTACCTTAAAACTACTTGCATAATGTTGGCCAATTACAAGTTTTCACAGATAGCATGTAAAACAATTAGAATGAATGAATTTTGTTATATAGGTACTAATATTACTTATGATCTTTTTCTTTCAGAAACATAGTGCGAGTGGCGCTCGCGGCGTTATCAATAGAAGAGACTGCGGGAGATAAAGAAAACACTGAAAACGCGAGTAATGCGCAACAGACTTCTGGTGAGTTTTATATTTTGATTCTAAAACGAATTCCATGGAAAGTCTTCAAGAAAGGTTATTTGGCTAAAGATAAACATAACGTCCTGTCTTTGTAGGGTCAACAACTACAGTTGGTTGACACTTATTATTTACCGACGGAAAAAATATGAGGTTCTTCAGTCAACGCGTATATTGTATTTGTTTGAACGCACATACATTTTTACAGAGTATTCCTATTTCGACGATTCTTTTTTGACATAAAAACGTTTTTGGCTAAAATAAATATCAAATTAAAAACCTTTAATGAAAAAAGTTAAATTTTCATACAAAATAAATATGAAAATAAATTCCGTTAAAGTAAAAACTCTGTTTAACCCTTAACCACTGACGTGTCTAGCATTAACGCTGACGTACGTCTCATGGACGTTGGCTTTTTTTAAACAGGCTTTATTCAGTAATTAGGTATGATACTATGGTTATTTTATTATATATTATAACTTTGGCATACGTGGGAAATATTTAATAAAAGAGACAGCATAGCAACTTTATTTAAGCATTTATTTTACGAAATAGAAAAAAATAAAAAAAAAACTGTAATGTAAACGTCACTGGATCTTAGGAAGGTACAGGAAAGGACAAGTACGTGCGTGTACGCTGTGAAAAGATATTGTAATTTTTTTTTGCGCGTCTACGTCTCTCAGACGTATGTCAGTGGTTGAGGGTTATAAATGATAAATGATAAATGATTTATTTTCTGTAAGTAGGTTTGTACAAACACTTTTACATGTCAATCATATTTTTTTAAACTAGATGAGGTCGGCGTTTCCTATCTGACTACTCTGAGAAGAAAGGCCGAAACAAACTCAGAGGTCACAGTCTCTTTTAAAGTCCAGACATAATCTTGGTCAGATAGTTAAACAGCGTACCTTGGCCCCAGGAGCGCAGAGCGGCAACGATGCACGCGGCCTCATACCTGGCGGCTTTCGACTGTCGGCGCCGCTTTATTTGTTTGAAAATGATGACGATTTCCTTGTTCACAAACTAAACTAAATTTAAATTCAGTGCATCTTTTTCTTTCTATTTCATTAAAAAAGGACAGAAGATAGATTTTAGTTTAGTCCTGTCAAATAAATCAGCGCCTGATACTACTACATACAAGTTTATATGTGATCAAAAACTTGATAATTAAAAATATGTCAATTTACGTCAGACGCTGACTACTTTGAGTATGGTGTTTTTTAGAATTATCATAACAGCACGATAATTCTAAACACACCATAGCACCACCTAAGTATTTAAAGATATTTTTTTAACTATCATTATTCCCATTAAGAGGAGTGTTACAAAAATGCGCGTAGATGCATGATTTCCTCGTTGAAATTGAATACTATTCGTTGGTTGGTATAAACAACAATTAATTGGTAAAGATAGTTCGTTTTCTCTTCTACAATAATAATAAGGCGATTTTTTTTATTATGTATTTATCTATTTATTTAGCAATCTGTGGTTTTCATAATGTATAAGTTTTTCCATTTTGTGGTGTTCCTGTTCAGTTAAGATTTTAAAATACTGAAGTATCATCAGCCTTTAGTTGCTTCGAACTGCGAGTTTACGGTAACAATTTGACTTTTACAGTCTCTTTCCGTCGTTGTTTTTAATGAGAAACTATTGATTTCCAGTTTATCGTACATGTAGTATGTACGCACGGGTACACATCAAGCTATAAATAGCCAGTATAAGCTGACTGTTGATTGTACGAAAAACCGATACAATGCGAGGTCAGCTAGGACTGGAAATGCATAGCGTGGCTTGTTGCCATATTTTATTGATGTGAAACATCTATAGCCGCACGTAAGGGTGCGTTTCCACAGAAGCGGAGCTGGGAGAAGCGGAGCAGAGACGTGCAGGAATCGACTAATCACAATTGTTGAAATCCTCATCGCGTCACTCGTCTCGTCTGTGATTGGACGATTCCTACACGTCTTCGCTCCGCTCCGCCCAACTCCGCTTCTGTGGAAACGCACCCTAAAACAGATTTACGCGCAGTACTGCGCAGTATTACCGAAGTCACTGGTTAAACGAATTAAGTTGTCACGATTTGAAATAAATTCTTAAATTTTTTATTTAATGAAAATAAATGTTTATTAAACAAACAGGTCATCATTTTCTGGAAAAAATCGTAATATTTTATTTTATCATTATGCCATATTTAGTTCCTATCACAATCTGTTCTTTTCTGCATATTACTTTTACGAAATAATGTCGATGTTTCACATATGCCAGGCGTCCCGTGACGGCTCACACTTTTTTTTTATCCGCGATTTTCTTAAAAATTGCTCAACCAATTTTTATGTTTTTTTTATTTTCCCCTAGGCTGGGGCACAGCTCACGAGCGCGCGGCCGCGGAAGCCGTGAAGGTGCTGATCTGGCTGTGCCGGCGCCCCGAGACGCGGCCGCAGTGGCAGGACTACTTCGACCTCATCCTGCTGAAGCTCATCCACGCCTACGAGAGCCTCAACAAGGAGCTCATGCGGGCCGTCGAGGCCGGCATGCCGCACATCGCCAGCGCGCTGCCCGCGCACCAGGTCATTCTTACAAAGAATTTGAACAAAACAACTAAATTAATATTCATCAATAATTTAGTTCTTTTGGCCTTAGTTTTTAGGATCCCGAAGTCAAATAGCAAAAACGACGTTCTAATTTTTACACCTTTTTGTCTGTATTTGTCAGTAATAACTCTTTTGTTTTTATTTCCATCGATTTTGATGAAATTTTATAGGGATCAATCATGTGAACCGCCAGCAGTTTTGTAATGAAATTAGTATTTAAAAATGTACGGGCAACACTCCTTTATAATTCTGAGCGTCTGTATTATTATATTGATTTGTATGTGTAGCTCACACCTCTTTTGTTTAATTACTAGCTTCCAAAGCCGTTAACTTTATATTCTACTGTACAGTCGACGGCAGCCGCAATTAACGTAGTTTACTTTACCAATTCCCTATTATTTAGTAATCCCCCCTTCCCCCCGGCAACAGGTGCTAGCCCTGCTGAAGCCCGTGATCCGCACGCGCGGCTACCCCACGTCGCTGTGCGCGCTGAAGCTGGCGGCCGAGGTGGCCAAGGCGCGGCCCGCAGAGCTCACCGACGACGTCGTGCAGAACCTCATGGAGGGAGTCGGACAGGTAACAATATCACGAGAATAACAGAAGGCGAGCTTATTGGGCTGTGTTATGTGCAAGCAAATATTCAAAGTATTTGTAGCGGTGCGGCTACACGCACTGCCTGAGCAGACAGCGCTCGCATCTCTCATCAACTCTTTGCACACTCTTGGGTTCACAAGGAAGAAGTCCGCAATTATACCTTGGACCACTAAAATTGTCAGCCAAGCTATGAAAATCGGTATAGTAAAAAACTGCTCATGCATACGTTTTTCGTACAGAAAATTGCGTTATTATTTGAGTACTCATTTGGCTGTTTTTTTTTTTAACATTTCTGAGTTGGTATTGTAGTGAAAATAGTTCGTACACATCATTTTTCACTATTATTCAATCTGTCTAAAGGTTGCCTTTAAAAGATCGCTCTCAGCGATAACACCGCTCATTGTATCACCCATTGTAAAATTTCTATATTTATGTCTGTAATTTATTTGGTGTGCATAATAAAGAGTATTCTATTCTATTCTATATATTTTTTTAACTACTTTAAAAAATATTTTTCTCCCCGCAGTTGGCAGACCATCAAATAGCGCGGTTCGCAAAGCGGCCGTGTTCTGTATGGTGGCCTTCACGTTCGCGCTCGGCGAGGAGCGCATGCAGCCGCATCTCAAGCATTTGTCTGTAGCAAGTACCGGTTACTGCAGGTGAGGACCAAGGAATATTCACAAAAATAGGGAATGTTACATAAAAAAAGTTCAGGGAATTTTGCTTTAACTGGATAATAGATTGCAAAGTTAGGGAAATATTGCCAAGTATAGATAATATGGCGAAGGATAAGATATGATAACTTATTTGTCCAAAATATTTGTATACACATGGCATGCAAAATACATTAGATTAAATCAAAGTCATGTTTTGCGCACAAATATAAATAGGTAAACATCAAATAATTATGAATTTATCCATTATTCAAAACAATTAACATTACGAATAAGACCTTCAAAATTAAAATATAAAGGCGAATAATTATAATAATACGTATTTATTTACGTACACACACATATAAACAGACAAGAAAAAACAGTAAAGAAAAATAGAAAATAAATGGAATATTCCCAAGGAGAAGATTTAAAAATGTTTTCTCCCTACAGGTATACATCAGCAAGCAGCGCGAGGAGGGCCCCGCGCGCGCCCGCGCCCGGCACGTAGCGCCGGCGCCGCCGCGCGCACACGCGAACACGCAGCACGCAGACACACACTGACACACACCCGCTCTAGGGACTACTGTACTCGAGCACACCGCTGTAGGGTGTACTGTACTCGAGCACACCGCGGTAGGGGGTACTGTACTCGAGTACATCGACCGCTTTAGGGTGTACCCACAGAGCTCGAAGACGCCTCTACGGCCGCATCTTGAGAAGGTATTGTCACAAACCAGCGTCACCGTTTACTCATAGAAACTGTCGGGCCGTGACAATTTACGTCTGTGACAGCCGAATTGCGCGGGCGCTAATATTATGAGTAATGACGTCTCTGGTCGCTGATGTCCGTGCTCTGGGGGTGTGTACTATACATGAGTACATCACCGCTAAAAGGCGTACTCGAGTGTAAATAAAAATAGTTCAACGGTGTAGGGTGTACAGTACTCGAGTTCAGATACACCACGGCTGTGGGGTGTACTCATAATGTATGGTGTTCTGTACTCATAATTCTGTTGACCTGTGTGCTAATATAATATATTGGGGATGTAAAATCATTTGTGATAATGGCTAACTTATGAAGACGTTTTAGAATGTACA
>CATIVS010000002.1:0-15545 GCA_949629135.1 Eremobia ochroleuca | reverse complement strand
GTGCATAGAGTCCCACATATGGGACATACCGAAAAATGTCTTATATAAATGTCTTATAAAAATCGATCCAAGTAGCGTGTTCTAGTGTTGACAAGATTAACTATTATGTATTTGAGTTTCGAATTTGGTACTATATATTTTGGATAGATCTGTAGATAAACATTTATTTATGTTTTCTTATTATTTTTTCGAGAAATGGCATCATATTTGCAGGCTAATGTATTTTTTTTAAGCCGATAAGAAAAATCGTGCACTGTAGGGTTAAAGGCACTTTTGAATTGTCAAGGGGTCAGTCAGAAAGATGAAGTTAGTTGCCCATTCCAAAGCGAAGTAGGTACCTGTGGAGAAAAACGGGCAAGAAACTCCACGGACACTCTTTTAAATCATAAAAATTGTTACAAAATTTTGGTTACATCATTCAAGTTGAAATTATACATGTGAGAACGATGTAGAAAGACGTTCACGTTAAGAGGGTTTATCCCTTAGAGCCATGTTGGAGATTCAAAATTGATGATTTCCGACGGACAATAAAACCATAATGCGTTTAATTTATAGATGAGATATTGACGTCATATTAATGGGAATTTTATAATCTAGTGCATGGCAGAAAAACATTTTCAATTTTTTGTATAGTTTTCTCATCAGAACCGTTTTTATGCAAGCCTTTTTTTAAACTGGCGATCGACGGTCTAAGCAGATGCGAGATATTAGTAAAACCATATACGACAAACTTATAACAACATTACTTTATAAAAAATACTAACATTTATTAGTGCATGGCTGAAAAAAAAACACGATTACTGTAAGTTTTCATTCAAGAAAAGTATATTCAAAAGTGTCAATTGTAGCCACTTTTCGAGATATTAAACGTGTTAGTTTAGGATGAAATCTCAAATATTTATATTTTCTTTTAGACCTAGTAAATTAAGACATTTATGTTCTAAAACATGGTTTAAATATTTTTTTGATAACTTATATGTTTATTTTACTATGAATTATTTAGTATTGCTAGAGCGGCGCGCTGAGCGGTGGCGTGAATCCGCGCCGATTATATAGCAATACTAAATAATTCATAGTAAAATAAACATATAAGTTATTTAAAAAATATTTGAACCATGTTTTAGAACATAAATGTCTTAATTTACTAGGTCTAAAAGAAAATATAAATATTTCAGATTTCATCATAAACTAACACGTTTAATATCTCGAAAAGTGGCTACAATTGACACTTTTGAATATACTTTTCTTGAATGAAAACTTACAGTAATCGTGTTTTTTTTTTCAGCCATGCACTAATAAATGTTATTATTTTTTATAAAGTAATGTTGTTATAAGTTTGTTGTATACGGTTTTACTAATATCTCGCATCTGCTTAGACCGTCGATTGCTAGTTTGAAAAAAGGCTTGCATAAAAACGGTTCTGATGAGAAAACTATACTAAAAATTGAAAATGTTTTTCAGCCATGCACTAGATTATAAAATTCCCAATAATATGACGTCAATATCTCATCTATAAATTAAACACATTATGGTTTTATTGTCCGTCGGAAATCATCAATTTTGAATCTCCAACATGGCTCTAAGGGATGAACCCTCTTAATAACGTTCGTACTAAAAAAGATAAAAACAAAAAAAAAACTATTCAGAAATGAAAATACTTAGATTAAAATAAAAATAAGCCGTGGCAGCTAATTCTAAGCTAATTGGAATAATCAACTCAAAATCATATAAGATAAAGTTCAAATTCCATTGCATCCAAAAGTTATTGGGACCTTTTTTATTAAAGCTTTGTAAAAAGGTCCCAAACAATGGATTGAATTTTGACTGACCATATTATTATGTCTTTCCCCGTTTTGAGGAAACTGACATGTCCTAGAACCAAAAAATCGAAGACATCTGTGACTTTTACGCGTGGTAAATTACAGCCCACTCTTTCTCAGAGAGGAGGCCTGTGTCCCAGCAGTGGGAACAGTGTAGGCTGATGGTGAACTGTATTTCTAAATTATCCCTTAAGATATTAAAAGGGTGACAGAAAAAATCCTAATTCTGGGTATACTAATAATAACCTGATGGAGTGGTGATACATCGATTAGCGCGCCGCGCAATGATTGTCGATGTTACCATTCCACATGAAGGGAACCTCGTGAAAGCTGAGAAAGAAAAACAAATCAAATATCTTGACTTAGCACACGAGGTTGTTGACATGTGGAATGTGGGCTCGACTATCATTGTGCCGATTGTTGTATCCGTCAACGGCCTGATGGCCAAAAGCCTTTTTTTTTTTTTTGTTTCGGGTTGGAAAATCCTCATGGATGTCCGCCGCCCTGGGGCGGGCGGTGGGGTCTGTCAGACTCTTACTGACTAAAAACCACCCCGGTGTTCCCTCTCTCACCTACGCCGGGGTTCGCAGGAACGAACGATACTTCCGCAACCCCCGGCTGGTGCTGGCCCGCTCCAGCGGGCCTCTCCTCGTGTCAGGGGGGGGAGTGAGGTGTTTAACTCCCCCCGCGACGTCTAAGAGGGGCGCGCGTGGAACACTACGCGCCGCCGCCTCGGGTCCTGATGTGTGGGGGGCGACGGACGTCCCCAAGTCCGTCGCCCCTGGACCCATTTATGGGGGCTGGAAGAGGGCGTTGTCCGCCGTCCGCCGACGCCCGGTGCGCCTGCTGCGGGCGGGGTGAGAGGACGAGATCTCCCTCTCCCTCTCCCTTTCCGCAGCCTCCTTCTGCGAGACGACTGTTTCGCAGAAGGAAACCACCGCGTCCCAGGACTCTTCGCTGCCGACCATAGACTCGACCACGGCCGGCAGCGACAGATCCTCGCCTACTCCTGAGATGAGGCCACGGCGCGGCTCCTCCCAAGCGGCACACTCTGCCAGTGTATGCCGCGCCGTGTCCTCCCGGCAGTCGACGCAGTGGTGACACCGGGCGTCCGGCTCCCTGTTTATGCGACACAGGTACTTCCCGAAGCAACCATGCCCCGAGAGCACCTGCGTCGCACGAAACGACAGGGAGCCCTGCCTCCTCCCGAGCCAGCGCCCGAGCACCGGCCGGACCGCCTCGATGGTGTCGAGGCCGGCGGTAGGGCGTAAAAGCCTGTCCCGCCATTCCGCCACCAGGACCTCGCGGAGCTGAGACCGACGCAGCTCCCAGTGTCGCTGCATCGGTCGCTCGCCCCGCGCCCTCACTTCCTCGCGCCACCGATACAGTGACGCGAGTACTTTCGCCTCGAGGTCCCAGGGCGGGGATCCGGCCAGTGCACAAGCCGCCTCGTAGGAGATCGTGCGATACCCCCTGATGACTCTGACGGCCATCGCTCTTTGCGGTTTCCGCAGAACTGCGATACTGCCGGCCGTCAGGTCAGAGGCCCACACCGGGGCCCCGTACAGGGCCATGGATCGCACGATCCCCACGTAGAGCCGCCTACAGGCGGCACTCGGGCCCCCCAGATTGGGAAGCAGCGTTGATAGCGCCCCAGCAGCGCCCAACAACTTGGGCGCCAGCCGCCGGAAGTGGGGCTCGAAATTCCACCGGCTATCGAGCACCAATCCCAGGTACTTCATGGTGGACTCGACGGCAATCCGAGCCCCCCCGACCACGATGTGTGAGCCGGGCGGCGGCGCCCGCCGGGGGCCATGAAGCACCATGGCCTCCGACTTGTTGAGGGCCACCTCCAGGCCTAGGCGACGTATGCGGCCCACCACCTGTGAGACCGCAGCCGTCGCCAACAACGCTGCCTCCCTGTGCGAGCTCCCCCGGGCAGTGACCAGCGTGTCATCGGCATAACACGTCAGGTCCACGCCCGGTTGGAGCTCGCCCCTCAGCACCCAGTCGTACCCGATGTTCCACAGGAGCGGTCCTAGGACCGAGCCCTGTGGAACACCGCACGACATGCGGTGCTGGTTTCCGCCATCACGTCCCACGTAGGTGACACACCTCTCGGACAGATAAGCCCCAACGACGCGGCGGAGGTAGGGAGGCACCCGATGATACCGCAGTGCCTCCCGAATACAACTCCAAGGCAGGGTGTTGAAGGCGTTGGAAATGTCCAAGGACACCGCCAACATCACCCCACCCCGGGACACCGCTTCCTCCGCCAGGACTCTCACCCGCGACACAGCGTGTATGGTGGAGCGCCCATGCCGAAAGCCGAACTGGCTTTCGTCCAGGTCCGGCCCCTCTCTGCACAAGTGGCCGACGAGGCGGGCTGAAATAATCCTCTCGAACAGCTTGCCCACCTCGTCTAGCAGCACTATGGGCCGGTACGCGGACGCCGAGTCCGCAGGGCGCCCCGCCTTCCTGAGCAGGACCAGACGACCAGATTTCCACAAAGTGGGAAACTGGCCCTGCTCAAGGCACGCCGTGTAGAGTCCTCTCAGTTGGGGCTCAAGCTCCTTCAGAGCGAGGGCCAACACGCAGCCGTGGATTCCGTCGGGCCCCGGAGCCACGTTCTTGGCCCGGAGCCGCATCACGGCTGCCCTCATCTCTGCCTGTGTCACCTCTGGGACGCTGATCGCATTCTCGTCCGTAGACTCTGCGGCTGTGGGCAAAGCCATCGGCGGCGGAGTGTGCTCCGCTCTAGCCGGGAAGAGGGCTGCAACTACCTCCTCCAGCAGCTCGGGTTGGAGACTCTCCGTGAGTGGAGGCGCCGCGGCTCGAAGTTTGCCTCGAACCGCTCGATACGGGCGCCCCCACGGATCTCCGTCCAGAGTCTCCAACATCTCTTCCCTGCCTCGCGTCTTCGCCTCGCCGATGGCCAGCCACAGAGCCTCCTTCGCCGCGCGGTACACCTCATACAGCGCGGCTTCTTCGTCAGGGACCCGACGACGTCTCCTCCGGTATAGGGTGTACTGGCGCCTGACCGCCACGCACGCGACGCGCAGCTGCGCGATCTCGGCGGTCCACCAGTACACCTGGCGCCTTCCTACATGTGCGTGGACCCGGGGCATGGACGCGTCGCTGATCTGCGTCATCGCCCCGCGGAACCACAGCGCCTCCTGCTCGGCGTCGACGGGTCCGTTCGTTGCCGACTCCCGGACCCAGGCCTGGACAATCTGTCGATGCGCTTACGCGCCCAGCGCGGACCGTCCGTTCGCGGGATTGGTGAACCGCGGCCGCCAGTGGTCTGGGCGGAGACGTCGAAACGAATGTAGCGATGATCCGACAACGTCTCCACCTCCACGGCGACAAGCCAGTCGCGGACACGGCTCGCGACAGCGGGGCTAGCGAACGAGACGTCCACTATAGACCCGCCCCGCTGCCGCACGCACGTGTGCACCGAGCCCCGATTTAGGACGGTCAAGCCAGTCGCGACCGCCCATTCCTCTAGCACCTCACCCCCTAGCATCGGTCACAGGGGATCCCCACGCCGCAGACTTGGCGTTGAGATCCCCCAGCAACAGCACAGGGCGAGGGTGGAGTCGGCCCACGACGGCACCCAACTCGACAAGGAACCTCTCGAAGTCGGCGAGACTCTTGTTGGGCGAAAAATACGCCCCAACCGTGCCAATGCCGTCCGCGAGGGCGGCTACCCAGCCGTGTCCCCGGGACGGGTTGACAAGAGCCCCGCCAATGATGGCCACCAAACCGTCCAAGTCACCCACCCAGTTATCCCTGGGGGGACAAAATACGGTTCGGCGACCACAGCCACGTGAATCGACCACTCTGCCATGCTCTGGAGCAAGAGATCCTGAGCTCCAGCAGAGTGGTTGATATTGCCCTGGAGGAAATGGTAGAGCGCCATTATGCGCAATCCATTCCCTCCGCACCACTCCTAGGCCGGGAGTCGGCCGAAGAGGAGCCAGGCTGAGGGGGTGGGGTGGGGGGGGGGGGTAAAGGGCCCCCGGCAGCCTTGGCACCTCTTCTCTTCCCTTTCTGACATGTGGTCCTCACCAGGACCTGAGCCTCCTCGGCTCTTGTTGCCGTCCACGACGGCAAGCGGCTTTTCTCCTGCGTCACACAGGCGCTCCAGGCTAACCCGGAGCTCCTTTTCTTGCGACGCAAGAGGTTCGTTGGATGGGTTTGGGTTTTTTAAGTTATAAGAATCCATGTAATTCCCACGAGTGTAAAGCAAATACACGTCGACGTGGGCAGAGGCTTAAGTACCCGGGCAAGCCTACATACTGCTGGAGGCGGCAGGTACTATTGATGACAAAAGTGCATGGAGAGCCTAAGGTCGACTTTTGACTGTGAGGTTTTGCATTACGTTTCATTACTTTTCAAGAGACGACTAGATGGCGCTGTTCAAACATGAAAATAACACTGCAAAGCTTAATACATTATTATGCAGAGGCACATAATAAGGATTTTAATACCTAAAATAATTACTAAGAAATAATAATATATTTATATTCAAATAAACACAAATTATTTTATTTTCTTATTTCCGAGTACTTAATACAGCGCCATCTAAGCCAAACCAAACCAAATAAGCCAATTGGCATATTAGTTAATTCGACTACAGATGGCGTAGATCATAAATAATAGAAATCCTTACATTCACAAAGTAGCTCTTATTTTCGCTTAACATAATAATTAAATTGGTAGCTCACGTGGATAAGCATGCCGTTATAACAAAGCTCGTTCCACAGGGCACCGGTTCGAAACCCAGTTCTCAATAGACTTTTTTATATTTAATTATTATATAATATAATTTATATTCCATTTTTTATATTTTTAAACGTTTTTTTATTTTGTTTTTTGTTATAAATTAATTTCATAATTGGTGGTATTTATTAGTATTATTAGTAAGAAACATTTATGTAAGATTTAGATATATTTTTCTTACAGATTAAGATTTACTAAGTTTAATTCTCGTAAAGGATAAGAAATGAAACTATTTTAGTGATATTATAGTTTAAGACATTTAATTCTCAAAGAAGAATACCTACAATTTATTTATTTCTTTCTTTCTTATACAGGGTAGAACCTAACCTAACAGTTTTACACCCAATTGACAATTATTTCATTCGCTTTTTATGAGAAATACAAGTAAAATTTATAACTGAATAACTCTATTACAAAATGGAAAACATTAACAAAATAAAACTGTATAATAGATATTATAAGTATTCTAAATCAAAACTGTGTTGTGCTATTCTTCTATTATTTAGTTTTATTTACATAATGTTATAATACCTTTCACTATATGCAACCTTACTTCTGTAAATAAATATTTTACCTACTCATAAATTATAAAAATATTACGTTTTGCATAATTATGGTTAGTGGTATTGACTATAATGATTGATTTGTGCATTATGTTATGACTAAGGTCCATAGCTTAAGTATTCGTTCCAGAACGAGGAAGAAATTGAAGCTAAACCTAAAATCAATAACAATTGTAAGACCGGGTTATAGCTGTCATTTTGGGACCGAGTTGTTTATAATAATAAATAAATAATTTATTATATTGGAAAGGAATCTATACTTATATTGTTTTTATTTTAATTTCTTATATTATATAAGAAATCAAAATCATTAGTGTAATAACATTTTGTTGTTATAAAGTAGTGAATAAATTTATCCCACTTACACTAAATTTGATCACTGTAATTTATCAAATAAATTATAGCTACCCCGGTCTTTGTATTACTCAATCCAATAGTCAAGACTTTATTATTCTTTTTTTAATATTTCGTGTATCCGCCATTTTGATCAATTACAGCTTGCAACCGCGAACCCATGGAGTTTATTAATTTTTCACATAAATTTTCACCCCGTATAGAATCCCATACCTGCATGCAGTGAGTACTCAGTGCTTCCTTAGTCCTTTCGTTCCTATTGTCCCACCTTTGAACCATAACGCCCCATAAATTTTCAATGGGGTTTAAATCTGGCGATCTCGCAGGCCAAGGAATAATCCGTATGTTCGATTGCTGGCTAAACCACTCTTGCACAATTATGGAACGGTGTATAGGACAATTATCCTGCACGAACGTTATCACTGGCATGTCTTCTGCAGGAAAAACATTCCGCACGGTGGGCAACATGACGTCATTCAGCACATCTATGTAGTTTACACTGTTTGCACGACTGGGTATTACAGCAAGTTCTCCTGGTCCTGCAGCACTCATCCATCCCCAAATGTTCACTGCTATACGACCGGATTCAGAGTTAGGCACAACGTGATCACTATCATAACGCGTATTATTCCTACGCCACAATCTAACTCGCCCGTGCTGGCTAGACTTGAAAGTCTTTTCATCACTGAAGATGACGTTGCTCCAGTCGAAATTTCTGTATTTCAAAGCGAACTCCAATCGTGCTCTTTTATTAGCTTCGGTTAACAATGGCTTAATAGCATGTCGACGATAATGCAGACCTTCACTATGAAGAGCACGATACACCGTCCGCAAAGATGTATCAAACAACTCTGAGTAATATCTTGTTGGTGTAAAGCCATTTTCCTCATAACCTTGCACCATAAGTTGACGCTGGTCTGAGTCAATATGGCGTCTTCTGCCGGATCTACGACGGTGTTCCAACGAACCCTCTTCTTGAAACCGCTTTATCCATAAAGTAACAGTCTTTACCTATAAGGGAAATATATTATTTATTATTTTCGTGTATCGATAACCATGGATGATAAAATAAATAACGAACAGTGATTTTAAAACATTACTTACGTTTAAGCCAGTTTCTCTCGAAATTTCAGAATAATTTAAGCCTTGATTATGCAATGCTATTATTTGGGCCCTCGTAGCCATATCAATATTTGAACGCGAACTCATGATAAAAATAAATATTAAAAACTTGTTAAACGCAATCGTAACTGAACTCACTCAAAGATAGTAAAGAACGTTATGATTGAACAAAAAGATTTGATTTTTATGCAGTCAATATTAAACTACCCTCAATTCTTTTGAGATTTATGATACGGGTTAAAGTCGCTAAACAACTTCAATATAACAAAGAGTAGGATAATTTCAACTCATTACGTAATGACGCAATGGTCCAGTGGCTAATGGTGACGGTAAATTTTATGCCACCGAGTTCAAATCCTAGTTATTACGTGCTTTGCTTTATAAGGTTTGCAATGTCGTAGGAGAATTTGTGTTAAAATTAAGTAATATTGTAACAAGCAAAAAACAAGATAATGTTCTTTAACGAGAGATGTATATTTTCCAATCCAACTACTATACTAGCGCCATCTATGTCATCCAAGACATATTATTAAGGCGATGAAACCCTGTACAAACGATTTTGGTTTGGAATTCTCCATGCACTTCTGTCTTCGTTAGTACCAGCAGGTGGGAGTGCTAACGAGCGTACCCCCTACGGCCATTCATCCCCTCGCCGCGCTCCCGAAACTTAGGATTGGGTGGTTTTTTTATCTTAGAGGTGTCCTTCCTCTGGGGCCGGGC
Source organism: Eremobia ochroleuca (assembly GCA_949629135.1). Taxonomy (NCBI): domain Eukaryota; kingdom Metazoa; phylum Arthropoda; class Insecta; order Lepidoptera; family Noctuidae; genus Eremobia; species Eremobia ochroleuca. The sequence goes on along the minus strand of CATIVS010000002.1, from coordinate 6,181 downwards.
GGTTAAGCCAAGCCCCTCGACGGCGGCATTAAAGCATGCCTCCGTCCGCTGTCCGGCCAAACCCGACTAAGCGGACCCGCCGAAAGGTTTGCTCCTCAATGAATGAGACAAACAACGAACCCCGCTTAGATGCGCCTGCACCTAAGCGGGTGTGGTCGCGTCCTCGCCCGATCGACTACGTCGACGGATCAGGAGCGACCCCTCCTGCAGAAGTTAGCTCCGGACAATAATACTCCTCTACCCTACCCCCCGCGAAGAGATTATTGTCCGTGACCCAGGGTGCACCAGGCCCAGCGACTGCTCTTCCCCCCGGACGTATCCGCAGGGGACCAGCAGCCGCCGAGCGCACGTGGAGGTCTTCTGCACGCACCCCATGGCCAAAAGCCTCGATCAACATTTATCGAGGCTCTCATTAGGCGGTTGGATCAAGGGCCTGATTCAGAAGGCAGCACTCCTCGATAGGGCTCGCACTGTGAGGAGGTTCCTGTTTGTGGACCCCTAACCACCGGTAGCTTGGACCCTGCTCCCGTCACCGGCGGATCACTATTTTTTTTATATTTTTAAATGTTTAAAAATATTTAAAAATATATTAAAATAAGATAAAGAAATGAATAAACGACATATTAATAATTTCAATTAAATAAAGGAGATAATAATTTATTTATTTAATTTGACAACATACATCCAATGGTTAGTACAACAATAACTTATCAACTAAGGGGTTAGTAATATTAATTAAATTAAACAATTTATATAATTTATATTTACAATTTACATAATTTATATGCACGAGCAACCAGACAGCGTGTCCGGTGTGTGTTGGTGGTGTTAGCCCTCATTCTGCTTATTAAGGATGCGGTCTTTTTCCACCGAATGGCATAGAAGTCGTCGGTTCTCGCTACAGCAAACATTCCAGACGCGCTGCAGAATCGGGGCAACCTCAACAACACCCGGAAACCATTATTATATTGACCCGCGGGGCATCTAGTGCCTTAGCGTGCAGTTGACCCACAAACTACCCGTGGTAAAACGTTTGACAATAGGCTTTAAACAGAGTTGTTTTCACCTCGTTACTACAAAGTGCGAACCTGTGAGCCAACATGTTGCATCTGCCTGCTAGTGCACTGCGTTGACGTTCGTTCGTATCTGTGTTACAATTTGCATCCAGACCTGATCAGCCGAGTGCAAATCTGTAAACTTTATTTATGTTCACTTTGAATATTTTGAATAGTTTTCTGTAGCTATTATTGGAGGAAATATCGAAAAACAAAATTAAATAATTTCATTTGTATCTGGTAGCTCTACAAAAAGCTTTCTATAGAACAGAGCAGGTTGCGTCTCAAAATTTGTTACTTACCAGTCTTATATTTTGTACTTTGTTCTAAGAGTTTTGGTGAGAACATTAGTGGCTGATTGTAATGATAAGTCTAAGTAAATGGGCCATCTCGTTTAATCCAGAAAAAATACCCGAGATTCTTATTTCAAGTATGGTAGTATTTCTTGCTAACTGGCCGCTTCCCCCACAGAGGAGGCGATCTCCAAAACGGCCCGAGTGCTGGAAGAGGCTGACATCTCCGAGGAGAAGCGCGACGTCATCCATCGCGAGATCGGCAAGTTCCGTGAGAGCATGAAGGTAAGCCCGCACCCGCCGCGCCCCGCCCCCTCCCTGCCCCGCCCCTAAGCCCCGTCCCCAGCTCCTCACGAGCCGATCCACGTGGATGTCGTTACATGTCTAACTAATGGTTTTATACTCAACGGTTTCATGAAGCACCGCTTTATTACACGACTCACGCAAACGAATTTTTATCTGAGACAGCTCGTCTTCTGTTTTACTGAAGTACAGGCACACCCAAAATATGTTTGTCACCTTTTCGTCTGCTCATTGCACGATAGCATCTGCTTTACCGACTCAGCAGTGAATATTACGTCGTACCGCAGAATGACTTTCAGCCACCATCTTTACATATTTTCAGACCGAATTAAAAATGCGACACTGACAATGAAAAAAAACTACACTACTATCGATCGCAGAGTGCCATCGTGTCGTATCACGAATGTGTATTTAGTGGGTACTGGGTACCAAGGCCAACAAGTAGATTAGTTTATTAATCGGACTGATAGTATAGAGTAATAGAGAAGTATGGAAGAAAAAACATGCTGCGCCGGCCCCAAATAAATCGGGATAAGGCAGGGGAATGATGCATTCAAACTCAAAGCATTTATTTCAAATAAACCAATTACAGGCACTTTTGAATCGTCAAGGGGTCGGTCATTCGCAAAGATGAAGCTAGTTGCCCATTCCAAAGCGTAGTAGGTACCTGTGGAGAAGAACGGACAAGAAACTCCACGAACACTCTTTTAAATCATAAAATGATTACAAAATATTGGTTACATCATTCATGTTGAAATTATACACGTGAGGACTATGTAGAAAGAGGTGCACGTTAAAAGCGTCCGTAGGTACTAAAAAAGATAAAAACAAAAAATAATTCAGAAATGAAAATACTTAAATTAAAATAATCAGACTGAAAGTTCGGAGTGATACAAACTACTACAGTCTGTTTCAAAAGTATCTAATGAAATTGTAAACAGACCCTGTTCGGGTTAAATTCTTACCTAATCACCCACTAAAGGGACTGAGTAACACATTTAGCTGTATTTAGAAAGTTTTAACTTTATATCTCATTAATTTGTTAAAAAAAAAAGGTTTGAATAACATTATTAAATTGAAATAATCAAATATAGAGTCTGAAAATTCAAATGATCAAATTACCTTAATTATCAAATGAAATCTCGACGATTGTTCATATTATTCTTGTTTGAGCAACCGGCAGCAAGTTCGTCATGCTCACTGAGATGTCACTGCTTGCGGTAGCGTCGGGGGTCGGGTTGCCTCCTTCCCTCCGTTGGTTAGTTGGCGAGGAGGGTAATGTCTGATCTTTGCGTTATGCTCGTGAACGGGTGCTGCTTGTGGTGACTGGTCGTCTTGCTGACCATGGTTTTATTGTTGTCATTAGTAATAACTTGTTTATTTAGTTTACTTCGATGGTCCTAGTTTATCATTTGTGAATTCAAGTGACAGCTATGTGAACAGAACCCAGAATTGCATAAATATGTAAGCCGTCACGTTCTTTATACCTGGAGGCTTTTATTTAGGTAGTAAGTTAATGTTTCCATGTTAAATTTTTATTTATTATTTATTGCTTGAGTTCGTATGGTTTTTATTGTATTTTTTGGTATATTGGCGGGGCTAGCTGACTTAATGGCAAATAATTTAATTTAATGTTCTGTGTCTTGTCATGTTAATTACTTTGCATATCTAGTATTGTATACAATCACTGACTGAACTGACAGCTGTACTGCTGGGGAGTTTGTTGCGCCAATTCTTCTTCCCAGCAAAAGCACTAGGAAGTGGTGAAGGGCGGGCGTTTTGAGGGACTGTCTTTTGTAATTTTGACGTCCGAAAAGTGCTGATTCTCAGCATAATTTTAATAAATGACTTGATTTTGATTTTGAAAAACATCTTTGAAGCTATTTAAAATTAGAATTATGGTATCCAAATAATTAAATCAAAGCATTCAATTTTTAACTGTAAAATGTATAACCAGTTTTCTGATCCAATTGCTTAGATTTTCATCAGATACTTTTGGCACAGACCATAGAAAGCTTTATTAGCGGGTGCCTTGGATTTTACTGCCACCTTCTCAAATGGTTTCGAAATATTGCAGTGGAGTCACTTCTAACAGGATCATTATTTAGGTACTCTCTTGCTAGCCCATATTTCTACGCGCAGAGTATAAGAAAAACACTACGATGCAGATTTTACATTAAAAGTTGTATTGAGGTTAACATTGTGGACAAGAAGGCGCAATTGCACTTGGTTGATTTGATTTGTTCCTTTGCCCCAATTCACGTATCCATATAGAGTGAGATATCTGTGATACAGATTTATTCCTTGTTCAAGTAGAATCCAATTTATGTACAGACGCCAGCACATCAATCTACTACAATCTGTCAGATTTCTTTAATAGATTTTCAACTTTGGCTCTAAAGCATAAGGTTCAAAGTTGATTGGAAAAATCTGACAGTTTCGGGTAGCTTGATGTGCTGGCGTCTGTACATCTAGTTGAAGACCCTCATCATCATCATTGGCAGCCTTGTTCCACCCACTGCTGAGTGTAAGCATTTTGTGCCATGCTTCCGTGGTCCCAGCTTATGGCCCTATACTGGTGTTTTTTTTTACCGTCTCCGAATTTTTACAGGGTGTTCTACTCATGAATATAAACAACTTTCACTATGGGACCAACTCTGAAATGACGAAAACAAAATCAGCTGTTTAATACAAAAGTTCAATACCTACTCTTGACCAAAATGTATTAAACAACTGATTTTTTTTGTCGTATCTCAGAGTTGGTTCCATAGTGAAAGTTGTTCATATTCATGGGTAGAACACACTAAAAATTTGGAGACAGTAAAAAAAAACATGCTCTATTGTAAATATTTATGTAAATCAAGTAAGCAATATCAATTACATGAATTGAAGCAATACTATAGACATCTGAGTCCTGATAAACCCCAAATGAAATGGCGCCATTAACTCGAAAAAATACAATGGCCGATTTGAAATCAGATGTCTAAGACTTTAATACGATAATGTCAAATTGGTATTATTAGAAAGAAAAAAAAGTTCCGATGCCAATAAACGCATTTTTCTTTCTTTTTTTACATCTTAAAACTATGAAATGGAACGAAAACAGCATAATGTCAGATGACATTATAGAGATATGAGGAACGGTGTAAAGTTCACTCATCCTCCATAGTGCAGGGAGGACGCTCCGACCAGACGGGTGTTGTGTCTGGTGGGCAATCGGAACGTCGTATGTATGCTAGTTGCGCGGTAAACTCTGCTTGCGCGATGCAGGATTTTGCGAGCCGTCAGTGTGATGCGCAGCTCGCATGCGATGATAAAGTAGGACCGAGGAAAAGGGCTTTATACACTTTAGGAAGTGCAGCTGTCCGTCCTAATGATAGCGAGAATACGCATATAAAATCATATAACATGTTGGGACATAATAAACTACGATTATTACTGACGTAAATGAATGATAGGTCAATAAAAGATAGAGGTCGCGCTCACGACTCGTGGTAGTGCACGCGGAGCGCGGAGCCAGGCGGTAGTGCGCGGGGTCGCTGGCGTGTAATAAAGCGGTGCGGTGTGTTGTGGCGGTAGGTGCCGCCGCGCCGCCTCGTCGCCGCGGAGCGAGGTGAGTACCTTCACACTGGCCATTCTGGACTACACACACAAACAACCCCACACACCCTCTGTTCCTAACGTCACATCGGCCCACACAACACATCGCGACCGCGGTCTTCGGTCGCCAATCACTCGCCGACACATTTAGCGTGCGCACTCATCGGTCGTCGCATTATAATTGTAATCTTGTATCCAAGAAATACAGTACTTTTCATATCATCGAAATCGAGTAGTTATATTAAGCAGCCGAGACTACTAGCAGCACACGGAGCTTGATACTAAACACCCTCACACATGCCGCAAAGTTCACGCATCCGAACACGCGAATTCATACACCTACACAAACACACACACACACACACACACACACACACACACACACACTACACCACACCATATCACGTTCTCAAATACACATCCGCATATACACGAACACGTACATCAATGCTTACACACCCCACAGATGAACACGTAAACAACACACACAACTTAAGTGTTTGATGGAGAGGGCCAGCGTGCCTCCTTTTTGTACCGACGTCCTTGTTGTTTTCTCGCGTCTCCTTCGCCCTTCTGCGGGCTTCCGTCTCCAACAAGTCCGGACAACAAAACATCGCTATATGGACGATATTTGCATGCATATCGGGTACATTTGGCATCGCCTACATTAGTATCATCCAGATGGACGGCACGACGGCCCCTAGGGTTCTCGAGTGTTATGGTATTTAATATAATGTAGCGTGTAAGAGACGGTTGGTCCGCTCGGAGACGCGCTTGTTACTTCACAGTTTTCATTAAACCGAGGGCCACGAACGTTCATTGCTTTTCGCTCTGCGTTTCAAAAAACAGCGACTAACACAAAATCAACTTTATTTACACAAGGTTTAAGTTGATATTGCTTTATGTGGAAATTACTGTTTTTGAACTGTT
>CATIVS010000001.1:0-14643 GCA_949629135.1 Eremobia ochroleuca | reverse complement strand
TGTACCTCCTTCGACTCATCGTCTGGAACAAGCATAGCAAAATATAAAACTACTGGTATTTTCTTTTTGTCGAATTGAGGACGTAACCAAATATTCCGAAGCCAGAAAGAGGCTGCACGATGTAAAAAAGTTCAAGATTTATAATGCGTGTAGGAAGCTAATTATTGTGAACAAAAAATGTTATAATGATTCACCGAAAGCCTGGCGTCTGATCAATGCAGGTGCTCAAGTAGATACTTACCAGTTCTCTCTAAATCCAAAGGCTGGCACAAAACTGTACATAATAAAGCTACAAATAGAAATACTATAATTTTCTGCATTTTCACAACACTTCGAATAATTCCAAGTTCCAATATCTTCTAATTGCCTCTGCCAAATTCTAAGTGATGCATTTTCGGAATTCCTGCTGTTATATAGACGTTCTGTCTGTTGACGGAAGGTACTGACGCGTATCGCAGCTCTAATGGAAATTATAAATAATATGGCCATAATGTGGTGCTAACTAGGGCAAACGATTTGTTTCAACAAATGGTGGAGGGTTCTGTATTTCTATACAATGTGTAACGTTAAATGCGCAAAACCTCAGACACCCCAACTGATTTTTAATTCAATTGACCTATTTCAGAGAGAAAATAAGTCATTCAGAAAAATTGTAAATGTTTTATGTGCTGTTTTAGTTTTAATGGCCATTCTGATCGTTTCTTGCGTCTGCGACGACGCTTTACCGAGGGAGTAGTCGTCACCGGGCCGCTGCGCCGGCCGTGCTGACATTAGCTTGCTTGACCTATTAATAAATAGACACGGCAACGTTTTTAATGAAGATTTTTTGAAAAATGTGACCTATATCAAACTATTTTCTGGTTTTGCGCATTTAACGTTACACGTTGTATAATGCACAAACGGCGAAGTTTTGATGCGAGAGTCATGTCTAGTTGCATATTGTAGTGGAGCAAACCACAAGGATCTAACGGAATAACCCATGGTATATGCTGACTTACCGTATGGACATAAACATGGTATAAAAGGTGAACGGAGCAGCCTATGGCACAGACAGAAGTCTCTTTTTTTTACATTGAAACCTTTGATTGATGCCATAAAAAAAGATATTTCTACACAGGCATTGAAAAAATGAGCCCTCAATCCACATGCCATAGGCTTCTTCTCCGTTCACCTTTAGATTTCTGTGCCATAAGCTTCTACTCCGTTCACTTTAAGATTTCTGTGTCATCGTCTTCTACTCCCTTCACCTTTACATTTCTGTGCCTTAGGCTTCTACTCCGTTCACCTTTAGATTTCTGTGACATAGACTTCTACTCCGTTCACCTTTAGATTTCTGTGACATAGACTTCTACTCCGTTCACCTTTAGATTTCTGTGACATAGACTTCTACTCCGTTCACCTTTTACACCCTGTTTTTGTCCAGACGGTAGAAAAGGTCAGCCGGTAGCTATTCCATTAACCATACCAAAACATGACCGCCTGGGATTTTTGTAGAAACTTGGATCGCAAATGCCACCACGACATGATCTATAGCCCTGATTTGTCCCAACCTATTTCAAGCAGCTTTTGCTGCTAATTGAATGATTTTCGCCTCTTGGTAGTGGAATGCAATGCTGCTTATTTCCACGCTATCTTCTTCTGCCCAATATGGGCACTGTAAGATCAAAACCTCCAGGTGCAGTCTATAAATCACGCACAAACGGGTGGCTGATCGTTGCTTGGCAGGAGAACTAGGTATCGATAGTATAGGTATGTCATTTTCGGGACGAATTCTCAGGAGCATGTATTGAACTACAATTACGGTAACTTTATTTATTTTCCTTCTAGTGCATCTTTTTGGACAACGCTCACGAACAAAGGGTATTTTTTCGCATGTTAAGATTGTGAATATGATGAACTGAAGAAAAAGATACGTAGATATACAGTGTGGCAGGGATTCGATATCGACCAGCAAACTGTTATCATGAATTCAGCACATGATTGATTTCTAGGCCCCCTCGCGTAGAAATTCATGTGTGCTGAGTCCATGGTAACAGTTTGCGTGTCGACGTTCCCTGCCATCCTGTATTGCTATATCGATGAAATGAAGAGTAATCTATTAGCCCAGTAGTCAGGGCACCTGTTTATCGAACAAGATGTGTGTTTGAAACTATATGTGGTTTTAATGAACCACTTGGCAATATGTCGGCACCGTCTGTTGCTTATCCAAAAAAAATCTAACGTCTATAAGGCGCTTAAGAGTTTCGTTGGTCTGACTTTTTACTATGTGGACTGCATTACTTATACGGAACCTGAATCCTACAGCTGTTTTATTTATATTTTTAATTCATTAAAAGTGAGATAGTAACTAGAGAGTCACGACTCACGAGGCAGCGTGTAACATGTTTCGTAGACTTGCGTGCGCTTAGGCCACGAGACAAAAGAGCTTTTAATTAGAAATGTCCCCCTCGTGTAAGTACCTGCGAGATCATTCTAGCTATGTATCACATCACAATTCACATAGGTACACACAATTCTTTGCACGATTAGTCTTCCGAGTTTTTTACGTCGCCTGGTAAAAAATACGGGCCGAAAACAAGCCGAGGTAGTGAACAAAACACCGGAAACAGCTGTTTTCGGTGTTTTGTTCACTACCTCGGCAAAAACCGAAAACAGCTCTTTCGGTGTTTTGTTCACTACCTCGACCTGTTTTCGGCGTATTTTTGGCCCGTATTTTTTACCAGGTACTCCAAAAACACGCCGAAATCACACGGAAAATCATTTTTACCCGGGTCTAGTCCAGAGTGGGGCAAAAACTAATTGTGAAAGCAATTAACAACTAACAATTAAATTGCCAAATTTAGTTGCAACTAACAACTAAAATAATTAATTGTAATTGTAACGTATCGCAATTAACAATTAATTAATTGTGCTTGTAAAACTTTGCAATTACAATTAAATTATTTGTGTTTGTAAAAATTTGCAATTACAATTGATTAATTGTTAATTGTTTGATACACGTTTACAATTACAGTTAACAATTAATAAATGTCATTAACTGAAAAACATAATGCAAACAATACAAGAGCATTTTCCTTAATATTTTCAAAGGTATGTAAAGCCTGGATTTAAGCCAGAACATTACGTAAAAGTGTAGCACAGGTACCTAACTAGAATAATTCAGGATTGATGATTGATGACGATGACAATGACGATGATGATGATGACGATGACGGTGAAGATGAAGATGAAGATGAAGATGACGATGATGACGATGACGATGACGACGATGACGATGATGATGATGACGATGACGATGACGATGAGGATGACGATGACGATGACGATGACGATGAAGATAACGATGACGATGACGATCACGATGACGATGACGATGACGATGACGATCACGATGACGATGACGATCACGATAACGATGACGATGAAGATGACTATGATGACGATGACGATGACGATGATGACGATGACGATCACGATGACGATGGCGATCACGATCACGATGATGATGATGATGATGATGAAAATAGACGGAAATATAATACTGTAATAATATGTGTGAAGTTTAATTACTAAGTAAATAAATAATAACAAAATATCTATGTATCTCTTACCCATGTTTGCAAATAAATAAATAAATGAAAGTAATCATTAAATTAAAATTAGTCATTCTAAAATATAGAATACAATCGACAGTTAAAATATATTTTATTTATTAAACTACAACTCTTCTTAATAATGCAGGATCTTAAAAACGAATCAAAATATAAAATACATAAAATACCAATAATACCGTAAGTTATGGTAAAATACCTGTTTAATACATAGCCTTTTGGTATTATACGGTATTTTTACAACACTACTTCTGCCATATTTACATTAATCAAATACGTAGTTAAATTAAATATTAATTGTTTAAAACAACTAATTTAATTGTAAATAAAATTTTAATTGCAATTGTGTAATTGAAATAATAAACTAAGTTAAGTAAAAAGTCGTGGAAGTGCATGTGTGGACATCAAACTCCTAGCTATATTATTTGTGACAATCGACGATCAGTGAAATCAGTGAAATCACTAATACGACGAAGTTTCCGTAGAAACCTATTTTAACCAGTGCTAAACAATAAAAATTAGACAGTGCTCACAAGAACTTTACTGACAGTGTTAGAAAACAGTAAACTTAGTAAAAATTCTGTTTTTGTTCAATATTTAATATTTCCAATAACTTTGAATCTGTATTAGAAAACGTTACGAAAAAATATTCAAAAAGTGAACTTTGGACCTTGTTCGACTACTAGCGCCACACACACTTGTGACGAGTGGACGAACTACAAAGTTACTACTAGCGCCATTGATAGCTCTAGTGGGGAGTACAGGAAACAGTTTTGCATGACAACTAGCGCCAATATTGCCTCTATTGAAGAGTAGTAAAAGCAGTAGTGTTGCCACCTAAAATATTTAGTTACTATCTGGTAGAAAAACAGAAATAACTAAAGTTTAATTTCATCTACCAATTTAAATAATTTAATATAAAAACAAGAGTTAAAATAAATAGTTGGGTAAAACAAAGCAACTGTAAAATAATGAATTTCCTTGAAAACATCACGTTTCGACGCACACGCACCCGATCAGAGCAGAATAATGACGACAGTATAATTACTCGTACTCTGGACTGTACCACAAACAGCATGCCAGATATATCTGACGACGAGAACACATCAGACAAAGAAGAGATAGAAAACCTTAAGTCGCAACTAGAGAGTGCGCACAAAGAAATCGAAACACTGACATTGGAAATCGGCAAATTGCGACAAATGAATACGGAGCTAATTAAGAAAAAGGAAATTTATAAAAAAATTACGAACAGTCCTATTAAACAAAAAATTAAAAAAACACCGCACACAACACCAATAACAAACCGAACGAGCAACATGAACACAAAGGAAACGCAGACTACAGAACATGTACCTAACAATGTTGAAGATGTAACTTCCTTGAGAAAATCTATGACTGATTCGGGAAGACCTACATCAGTCAATAAAGGATCCAAGAATACTTCACGTGAATACGGTCAAGACTCTCAAGATACAAACCTACATAATAATCTCACTCCGGAACTACAAACTTTACCGACGATTATTGATAGACACCTAAAAACGTCATCTGAAATCTGCAAACAGGATCACAAAAAAAATATGTATGATTTCTTGTAATAATGTGAATAAAATATTAGACATTGGCAAAAGTACGTTCGCAGGATATAAGGTCTGCCATTATATTATACCAAATGGAGGCATAAAGCAGCTATTTGTAAATCTAGATAAAAAACTCGAAAACTTCACCCATGATGATTATTGTATCATTTATATAGGTGAAAGAGATTTCGAAGTCTCCAATAACTATAGATTATTAATTGACTACATGAAGAAGGAGCTTGGTAATGTGATGAATACTAATATCGTGATATGCTCGCCTAATTTTAGATTAAGTAAACATTTTTCTATATTTAATAAGCGTATTGAAATGTTTAATCATTTCATGTATTTAGATAAGGAACTTTGGGAATATGCTTATTCTTTTGATTCCAACTATTGTGTGAAATACACATATGAAATGTTCCGGAAACATACTGCAACAGTAAACAATAAAGCAATTGCCATAATATTTAAAAATTTAATGGAATATATTAAATATCTAAATCTAGAAGCAGAAATGAATGAAGTTACTTGTCATTCTCGCCAATGTTTTGATAATTCTGCTGTCGGGGATATCTTTAACCAATCAGTCAGCAATAATAACACGTTGTATAATGATCAGTCAACCCAAACTGAAAGCACTACTAACAATGAGGAGCATAATTTTTTTCGTGTATAATCGAGTAAATATCTTACATCAAAATATTAATGGTTTAATGGGAAAGTCAGATTTGTTAAGCATTAGTATAAATGAACTTTTCAGCAAAGGGAAAGCAGTGGATATTATGTGTATCACGGAACACAATATGAAAGATGATGATACCATGCAATTATTTATACCTGAATATAAACTTGCAACATATTCTTCAAGAAACACCAGGAATGGTGGTACATGTATACTTATTAAACATAAATACGAGTTCAAGGTCATAGACATTAAAAAATTTAGTATGCCCCGTTTTATTGAGTGTTGTGCCATCGAACTGGTAGCTCACAAGTTGATTATAATTTGCATTTATAGACCTCCAAAATACACGAGAGATGCTACTTCTATTTTCTTTGAAAAAATTGAGCATATTTTAAACTATTGCGGAAGAAACTTGGAAAAACGGCTTTTGCTTTGTGGTGACTTTAACATAGATATTCTTCAAAAAAACAAGAATATCCACTGAATTCCAACATCTACTACTGAACTACAATCTTAAGCCGAGTATAAAAGAGCCCACACGTGTATCTAGTGGAACTTGTATCGACAACGTTATGCAAAATGTTAGAGGTGGTACTGGCGAAGTTGTGGAGTTGGCCTTATCAGACCACACTGCCCAACTTTTTAAATGTCCTGTTAGAAAATCGTGTTCAATTGATCATTGGTATGTATTAATTCGAGATTATAGTTCTGAAAATATATCTAAGTTCATTGAAGCCATAAGTAATTTAAGTTTTGCTGAAGTGTTCAATAGCACAAACCCAGAAATAGCTTTTAATTCGTTTTATAACATGTTTAAACTGTTTTACGACTTGTGCTTCCCTACCGTGAGGAAAAAGATTTCCACTCGTAAAACTCCGCGATGGATATCTAAAGGTATCAGAAACTGTTGTAAACGGAAAAGAGAGATGTTATGGTTGTACAGGCGATCACCAAATACTGAAAACAAACAACTACTTAAACAATACACAAGACGATTAAAAAGAGTAGTACATTTGACGCAAAAGTCTCAAAACAATCATATTATAAATAGTGCAGAAAATAAAACCAAAGCTACGTGGAAATTACATAGCTACGGCTTTCAATGATTATTTTATAGATTCAGTACACCCTGCGGAAAATCATGCAAACGATAGTGCTATATCTCTTGTAAATCACTTCCCAAAAACCCTATTTATGGCACCGACAGATGCTATGGACATTTTCAAAATCATTAATCTGCTAAAAAATACCAATAGCACGGGATTTGATGAAATTTCAACAAAAATTTTAAAGTTAGTGTCACATATAATTGCACCTGTACTAAGTTTTATAATTAACCTATGCATAGAGTATGGTCACTATCCAAGCTTATTAAAAACGACTATAATTAAGCCACTTCACAAGAAAGGTGACAAAGCAAACATTTCAAATTATCGTCCAATAGCTTTAATACCAGTATTATCGAAAATCTTTGAGAAAGTGATTTATAAATCCCTTAACTCGTTCTTCGAAATAAATGACATACTCGCTAAAGAACAGTATGGTTTTCGGAGAAATAGAAATATTAACAACGCAGTCTGTGAGTTAGTTGCAAAAATTGTTAGCAATGTTGACAAAAAAAATCCTATTGTCGCAGTACTCATGGACATGTCTAAGGCATTCGATCACGTTGATCATACAATATTGCTGGGTAAATTAGAGCGTTATGGTGTCCGAGGAAATATATTGAGCCTAATCGAATCTTATCTAAATCGAAGAAAACAAATCACGGTTTTAAATAGAATTTGTCCCAATTCTAAGAAAAATGTTGCTCACAGGTCGTCTATTAGGTATACAACTTGCGGTGTACCCCAAGGGAGTGTCCTTGGGCCCTTGCTTTTCCTCATTTTTATAAATGATTTGCCGAGATGTACAGACTATCAGACCGTCCTGTTTGCCGATGATAGTACAATTATTATACCGTGTGCAGACCTAGAATCATATGAAAATGAAATAAATAATGCCATCAATTGCGTTATAAACTGGTTACGTAAGAATAAACTTAAAATAAACTTAAAAAAAACACAGGTTATGACGTTCCAACAAAGGAAAAAACAACTAAATTTAAATATAAATTACGCAGACCAAAAAATACCTGAAACCAACAGTGCTAGATTTTTAGGACTTTACTTGGATAGTCATCTAAATTGGAAATGCCATGTGGAAACCGTTTGTAAAAAACTAAACCAATATTCTTATGCGCTTCATAATCTTGCGAAAATATCAAATGAGTCTGTAGTTTTGATAGCGTACAAAGCGTATGTTTCATCAACGTTGCGTTTTGGAATAATGTATTGGGGAAATTCCACTGATAAAAATATTGCGTTCAAAGCTCAAAAGAGGTGCGTACGTGCTGTGTTTAAGCTAAAAAAGACTGATAGTTGTAGGCCATTATTTAATAAATACAAACTCCTTACTTTGCCTTGTATGTATATCTACGAGACAGCAGTGTTCGCAAAATCAAACTTGCATTTGTTTCAAACACTAAGATCAAAAAGACGCAATAGAGAGATATGTGCTATTCCACACAAGACTGCACTATACTCAGGAAGCTTTTTGGGAATGGCACCCAAGTTATATAATAAGTTACCTATTGCAATAAAAGATCTTGACAGCATACACCATTTCAAAAAGGCTCTTCTTGATTTATTGGGCGAGAAAGCTTACTATACAGTAACTGAGTACCTGGAAGACAAATTGTAAATTAATGACATTTTATTGGTTTGACATTTTAATTGTAATTTAATGACATTTATGTAATTATTGACATTTTATTAATTTTGAATGTTTTAGTACTTTTTATTTTATTATTTTATTTTCCATTTACCTATTATTAATTAGAAATAATAATTAGAAATTTGTACGCCGTTGACGGCAAGACATAGCGTTCATTTTTATAAATATAGACATCTGTACCCTTTGTTTACCTATGTTCTACAAATAAAAATATTTTGATTTTGATTTTTGATTTTGATTTTGAATTAATTGTAAACCACAATTAACAGATTTAATTGCAATTGATTTTAATTGTATTTCACAATTAAAAAATAATTGAATTAATTTAATTGCAATTAATTTAGTTGAAATAAAAATTGTAATTGTTGGCCTCTACAATTAAAAAATTAATTTAATTGTGCCCAACACTGGTCTAGTCCACTATCTAGGACGAGACGCTCTTAGGGCATAATCATATTCAGCCTGTAGTGTTCCCACTGCTAGGATATAGACCTCATCTCGATGAGAAGGAGTGCGCCGTAATCTCCACGCGGCCCGCGCGGGTCCAGTGCGGGTTGGTTGATGTCCCGTCTTCAATTTTTTTTTGTTCTAGAACATGTTGGTTTTTTCACGATGCTTTCTTTCACCGTTTTGAGAGCAGTGGTGATGAAATAATTTACACAAAGTATAGCGCCTGTCTGGGTTCGAACCTACGACCTACAACTCGTCGGTCGCAGTGGGTCACCACTGCACTCTTGTGTATGAGTTTGATGAATTCTGTGCCGAACGAATGCTACTCATTTTCGATTAAATCCTCTTTTACGACTTGGTAATCTATTTATGGTCAGAAGTTCAGAACCCACACGGTGACACCCTGTGCCTGCTGTGCCTGCATACGTATAATATTGTTGAGTTGACAAATAACTGTATCTTTTATTCATCAGGGTGTAATAGGATGCCTATTTCTTCTTCAAATCTTTTGCATTTTTAGAAACTAGATTTCAATGGACTCTTCTTTTCTTTTACAACTAATTTATTTATTAACTACAAATCTATTTCACAAACCATTTCTTTTATATCCGGTTTTTAGTTGATGATACTGGGATCCTTATTTATGACACAGTTCGATGTCAATAATATTAGTAGTTTAACAGATAATGAGTGGCCAATTCATGCGTCAAATGTTACCAGTTTCATTCGGTGGTGTTTGTGCAAGATATGAGCGACTTTGTGCTCGAGACAAACTGGACAAATTACTTGTGATAACAGAGCAGTTATCCTATGTGGGGAACTTCTGGTGGGAAACGTTGAAATACTTTTTCCTGTTTGTAGTAATTCTTATGATTTTGCTCATTGATCTACTGACATATGCGTGTACCGACTGAACAGGTCCGTTAAACAATGTGTGGTATTTTCCTCAAAATACCACGTCACACACTAATCTTTCAGTTCCTCACATGATCTGACCAAGATAACGTCTGACTCTAAAATACTGTTTCGGTGTTTCTTCTCAGAGTAGTCGGATGGGAAACACCGACCTGCCGTGCGATTCTGTAACCATCTCACCGTGAAAACTTGGGTGAAGTGAGCGTGGAGTGAGTTGTCCATAGTGTCAATCCCTAGCATCAGCATGCATGACTCACACTCACCCAAACACACACTTTAACACTCTCAGCGCCATGTGGTCCGCCGCGCCGGCCGCCCACAAGCCCCGCTTCTAAAAAAAATCATGGCGCTGAGAGTGTTAATCTCACTTCACATTAGTTATCACGGTGAGATTTTTCCAGAATCGACCGGCTGATCTGGATTTTAAGATATTTTTTGACAGACTTAAGTACTTATTTGTTAAAAAGTATTTATTAGAAACCAGTTTGCACAATAAATCATTTATCATTGTTGGGAATTGAAGCAGAAATGTCCCAAAATAGGTTGATTAGGCCTTTTTCTTGTTATATAAGTACAGTTATTGGGGGCAAAATCCATCAGGCGGCCCGTGATGGTACAGACGCCAGTATATCAAGCTACCCGAAACTGTCAAATTTTCTCAATCAACTTTGAACCTTTATTCTTTAGCATTAAAGTTGAAAATATATTAAAGTTTGACAGATTGTAGTAGATTGATGCTGGTGTCTGTGGACTGTGACTAAATACGTCACCGCCGCGTATGAACGTCTAGAATACCAAAGGCATTGCATAGCAAATATTACTGGCTGATGAAATAGAGTACCAAATTACTTTAATAACGGGCAAGATTTTATCATCTCAGATTGCACAATAATGTTTTGATGTCACACCCATGGGAACAGTTTAATTTATCAACAGAATGTATTGTCAAATAGATATTCTATAACATAGTTACAAGGTGGTTACAAGCATAGTATTGGTTTTCGAAAGACTATTTTAGATGCACTCTTGAACTTTCTAATTAACACTTTATGGTTTACTACTTGCCAACAGATGGCGCATTCAATTTTTCGTCCTAGTAAAATGCTACTATTAGCGCCATCTTGTGGTGAATGGTAGAATTACATAACTTAAATCTTAATTTTTTTAGTAGATCTTGAAATGTTTGTGTTCGAACTTTTGAATAATAACGTTGTGTGAGCACACAAACAATATTGAATACAGATTTGGAGCAAACTTATTAACAAAGCTGATCTGAGCTTAGAAGTTTTACTACTCAACGCCAGATGTCGCTAAATTATGTTCGTTAGTAAGTTGCTCGAATTTTCTTGATTGTCGGAGATTGTTCGTGTCTATTCATGCGGCCTCTCGTAGATAGATAGCGTTGTAAGCAAGTGTATATAAAGGGCGCCGCGCGGAGGTTTCGCAGTATTCAAAGTTTGACATCGATCGAGATAAGAAGCGAAAGTAAACGAAACGATCAAAAATGTCTCTCACACCTTATTGGTTTCGTCATGTGAGGAATCTGGCGAACCGGGACCCCATCGCCAGGGCTTTCGAAGAACCCTTCGCGGTGTTTACAAGAGATCCTTTCTTCCGGGACCCAGTGAAGTACATAAAGGCATTAACAGCGCCGGTCGACCATGTTGAAGGAGTATATTCTGACCACGAATTCAAAGCCGACGGGAAGAAAGTAGAAGTTCATTTGGACGTCCAGAATTTCACTCCAGATCAGATCCAGGTGAAGACGGTCGGGAATGAGATAATGGTGGAAGGCAAGAAGGAGATTAAGAAAGAAGATGGTTGGACAAGGAGTCATTTTGAGAGGCGATTCCTGCTACCTGAAGGTTTCCCTCCAGAGCGTGTAGAGTGCCATCTTGACAAGGGGAAGCTGGTGCTGATTGCATTCAGGTCTGAACCCCTGCAGGAGCGAGCTATTCCTATACAGGAGAAGTCTAGCGACAGCGAAGAAAAATCGTAAAGAAAGTTTTCTTAATGGGTACTGTTCTTTGTTTTATACTTTGATAGACTGATTAGTTGTGCCGCACCGCCGAACTACCGACCTAATTATTTTTATTATTAATTTGATTTAAATAAATGTACTTACGTAATTGAAAACAATCATGTTGTTTTATTTACCATGTTTTGTTATTTAATTAATGTCTTTTTTTTATTGTACACAAGCATGGCGCCACGCAATTTTAGTGTGGCCACTATCAGGGTTTTTAATTTTGATAGCATAAAAAAATTACTTACTCGCTAATTAGTCGACATTAGTCGCCAAATATCAGAATTAGTCGGTCACTGGTTCAAAAGATATAAGGGTTTATAGGTGGCCCTGCTGGAGAGTCTCCCCAGCTTGGCCCATTTATATCTCAAAAACTAGGGCACCTAGCGAAGATCTGTTTTCTCCCATATTTAGTCGCCAATTAGTCGGTGTCACTGACTCTGGCAGGGCCACCATCAGGGATTTTAATGTGTCACTGACTCTGGCAGGGCCACCATCAGGGATTTTAATTTTGAAAACGCAAAAAATTAGTGTCACTGACTCTGGCAGGGCCACCATCAGGGATTTTAATTTTGAAAACGCAAAAAATTAGTCGCTAATTAGTCGAAATTAGTCGCCAAATATCAGAATTAGTCGGTCACTGGTTCAAAAGATATAAGGGTTTATAGGTGGCCCTGCTGGAGAGAGTCTCCCCAGCTTGGCCCATTTATATCTCAAAAACTAGGGCACCTAGCGAAGATCTGTTTTCTCCCATATTTAGTCGCCAATTAGTCGGTGTCACTGACTCTGGCAGGGCCACCATCAGGGATTTTAATGTGTCACTGACTCTGGCAGGGCCACCATCAGGGATTTTAATTTTGAAAACGCAAAAAATTAGTGTCACTGACTCTGGCAGGGCCACCATCAGGGATTTTAATTTTGAAAACGCAAAAAATTAGTCGCTAATTAGTCGAAATTAGTCGCCAAATATCAGAATTAGTCGGTCACTGGTTCAAAAGATATAAGGGTTTATAGGTGGCCCTGCTGGAGAGACTCTCCCCAGCAGGGCCAAATTTATATCTCAAAAACTAGGGCACGTAGCGAAGATCTGTTTTCTCCCATATTTAGTCGCCAATTAGTCGGAATTAGTCGCCAAATATCAGAATAAGTCGGTCACTGGTTCAAAAGATATAAGGGTTTATAGGTGGCCCTGCTGGAGAGTCTCCCCAGCAGGGCCACATTTATATCTCAAAAACTAGGACACCTAGCGAAGATCTGTTTTCTCCCATATTTAGTCGCCAATTATTCGGATGCAGTCGCCAAGTTACAGATTTAGTCGGGTCTTAGTTTAGGAGATATAATGAGTTCAATTAGTAAGGTATAGTCCAAGAGCTAGATCGAAGAGTTCACGAAAAATAACCAAGAAAAAATATTTCTATTAATATGTGTAATATACTTTTAGTTTTATCGGTCTAAAGTCTTTAGAAATGTCCCAGAGATATAAATTCTCAATTAAATTCATGTTTTTATGTTTTTAATTACTAGTTTAGAATGGCTTAAACTTCTTCGAAAACATTAAACCTTGCTCTTGGTCTATTTGGTGTCAAGATGTACAGTCGCATGCAACTGTTTTACCAGTTTATAATGTTAACCTCTAATTAATGTTAGAATAATAAAAAAATATCGTACCTTTAGTAAAATGTTTAAAATACTAAAACGTTGAAAACGTATTGTCAATTGTAATCTAATTTTATTTTATAAAAATGAATTTTCAAAAAGTTCGTTTGATGTTTGTTGTGTTTGTGTGTATTTTGAGGTGATTGTGAGTGTTGTGTTGTGGGTATGGACGGGTTGAGTTTTTATTTTATCTTAATTTAGGTTAGAATAATAAAACTTCTGTTGTCGAAATATAAAATGATTTATTACCTTAAAATTATTGTACTTTAAGAAAATGTTACAAATACCTATTTATTCAATATTATGAACAGATACAGTTTGTTTAACGGTTTACTCGCGCAGGCTCGCGAGGTCGCGCGCAAGCTCGAACATACGCGATCCGTAAAGAAAATACCCAAGACCGTGCGGGGATTATTCCTCTCTGTCTGCGCTGACCCTTTACGTGACGGGCAACTCGTTCTAAGCAGCTCGTCTGTACACGCGCATCTATCTCTTTCTTACTTACCGTAAATGAAACGGAGCGCAGCGATCTATCTGCCAGCGACTAAGTGGTAAGTGCACATTGTGTTGGATAAATAATTACACATCCACATACACACATTACACATACACATACACACATTACACACACACACATACACATTACATCATACATTATTGTAGATTTGTTTATAAGTAATGAATACAGCTTTCCTATGGTGGGTTGAAATTATAGACTAAATTTATATTTACTTAATTCGAAACAAACATTCCTCCATAAGACGTCATAGATACTATCTAGAAAATACATAAAGTATTTTGTACTCGCTTGTACCACTGTATGGGGAAATTGAATTCTTTAATATCTTTTTAATTACACACCGACTAAATCTGTAACTTGGCGACTGATTCCGAATAATTGGCGACTAAATATGGGAGAAAACAGATCTTCGCTAGGTG